>LQNK01000104.1:577379-592195 GCA_001586405.1 Phoebis sennae
CGACAAATTAATAAATATAAATATTAAGTAAATTCAGTAAGTTAATGGTCACTATGTTTTTCATGTTTACAGTAGAAAAAAATAGCTTATTTTTTTTAGAAATAAATAAAGAAAAATATATTTACTCATTACACACATAAAAAATAATGTCGAATTGAGAACGTCCTTTTTTTGAAAGTTGGTTAAAAACAGAACAAAGCGTGTAGTTTTATAAAGCACTACTGTACCATGTACTATTAAAAAACATTTACAATCAAAATTTTTAAACATTGAAAAATCTCTATCAGTGAAAACGATTTATTCAAATTAACTGTCTAATAGCAAAGATAACAATGTGACACGACTCACTAAATATTCAGTCTCATCTAAATGGGAATGAATCCCGGACGTCGGCCTAGAAGTATCGAATTTACTTATGCTAATGTGACGTCACTCCGAGGACGTCCCTAGTTTGTATCCATGGCTGTACACCGACTATTTTGCATTTTACAAGCTAAGGTTTCGACTTGGATATATAAATGTACTGGCTTTTACACTTGGGGATGGTGTGTTAATAGATTTACTTTCTCACATTTAAAAAAAAACCGTATAAGTAATTCAAATTGACCTTCTATTAATATTAGATCATTTACTTATGCTAATGTGATGTCACTCTGAGGACGTTCTTAGTTTGTACCATGGTTGTTGACACGGACTATTTTGCATTTTACAAGCTAAGTTTTCGACGTAGATCCCTTAGGTATAAGCTAACTGGTGACTAATAATTAAAATTTTCTTATTTATCGAAGGAATTATGTTCTGAAATGAAAAAAAGCTGAGCTGCTTTTTTATTGACTTTTAGCGTTCTTATGACTCATATCACAGAAAATAATTTATTCAAATTAACCTTCTTATAACAAAAATAACAATGTAACACGACTCAATAAATATTCAGCCTCTATTTAAATGAGAATGAATCCCGGACGTCGGCCTAGAAGTATCAAATTTACGTCTTATACTAATGTGACGTCACTCCGAGGATGTACCTAGTTTGTATCCATGGCTATTGACACCGACTGTTTTGCATTTTACAAGCTAAGTTTTCGACGTAGATCCCTTAGGTATAAGCTTGCTGGTCGTGACTAATAATTTAAATTTCCTTATTTATCGAAGGAATTATGTTCAGAAATGAAAAGAAAAACGCTGAGCTGCTTTTTTATTGACTTTTAGCGTTCTTATGACTCATATCACAGAAAATAATTTATTCAAATTAACCTTTTTGTAACAAAGATAACAATGTGACACGGCTCAATAAACATTTAGACTCAATTTAAATGAGAATGAATCCCGGACGTCGGCCTAGAAATATCGAATTTACGTCTTATGCTAATGTGACGTCACTCCGAGGACATCCCTAGTTTGTATCCGTGGCTATTGACACAGACTATTTTGCATTTTACAAGCTAAGGTTTCTACTTCCGATTTCGATCCCTGAGGTATAAATTTTATGATTTTGATTAACAATCGCTTTTTTCTCATGTATCGAAGGAATAATGGGAAGCAATTGAGCAATTGACAAAGCTTTCTTTTTTTACTTTAGCGTTATTTTACTCATATCACAAGGAAAACGATTTATGCACAGTTAATTTGAATAACAAATTTAACGATTTATTTAAATTAATTGTGTGATAGCAAAGATAACAATGTGACACGACTCACTAAATATTCAAACTCCATCTAAATGGGAATGAATCCCGGACGTCGGCCTAGAAGTATCGAATTTACTTATGCTAATGTGACGTCACACCGAGGACATCCCTAGTTTGTATCCGTGGCTGTACACCGACTATTTGCATTTTACAAGCTAAGGTTTGGACTTAGGTCCCTTAAGTATAAATTTACTGGTCTTGATTAGTAATGTATTTTCCTTTTCACAAGATAATGGTGGGATAAAAGACGATATGAAAAAAATTGTTAAAAGTCTAAAGTACTATTTTTAGTTTGAGTTTGAACGATCATTTTGTTTAATAACAATTTCAATTACATTCTATGAAACTTGATTTCTAGCTATTCGAAATTTTATAAGTTTCTCATAACGTTTAAATTCAAATACAAATTCAAAATTCAAATCGTTTATTTTTCTAAATTGGCTTTTTGGAAGCTCATTTGAATATTTTTTTTAATTATTTAAAGATGTTTGAGTTCTCTTAATATTTAACGAATCGTTGGTACAAAGGAATTTTAATCCCAAGACTAAAGAAACTATCTTCTTTGAAAAATCAATGAATCTGATAAGTACTGTTATAAGAAGCGAGAATGTTCCCGAGAAAAACTTAACTGTTTCATTGTAGCAATGGAGAAGAAAGTTTTCTAGTACAATTCAATAATTATACTTACAATACTGAAACTTTGGTTTAATTTCTTGAAATTTAATCAGTAAGAAGGAACGTGTTTTACATTCAAGCGCCTTTTTGGTTATTTTCTGTGGTAATTTATTTTATTATTGCCTTCTTTGATAACCAAGAATTCACCTTTAATTCTGATAAACTTTCATTTTTTTATTTTACAGCGAGCAAGCCCAGCATGCGGTTCACCTGATGTTATGTGACTAACTGCAGCCCATGAACATCTACAACAACAAAGTGTCGCAGATGCCTTGCCAGCTTAAAGGAATGGGAGGCGAAAGAAAGAGGATTAATGATGAGAAATTTCGAGGGGAGTACAACTGGATGGGAGTAGAATAGGTGGAGAAGACAGGCCTCCGAGCACCGTATGAAACACAGTGCATTACTGCATCACACCGATCTTCTGCTGGGGGGGTGGTACTTGCCCGTCGCCACACGGGATAGATCATAAAGTTGATCTAAGGCTTTTTACTCCATTATCTGTTTTTAAAGATCAGTCGCATTTCGAGAGAGAAACTTTATGTATAAATATAAAATTAGAATTAATCAGAATGCAACCTGGCACTTTAAAAAAGCTAATCTTTTACTCCTGTAAAATAAAGCATAGCTCAAATTGAACAATTTATCTGAAACTGCTTCATGATTTTCATAGAACGCATTCGTCTATCTGCTATGTAGTGGGTACGTTTTAAGGTGAAGTTCAAAAGATTATTTCGAAGTTACAATTTTCATTTAGCGTTTACAATTACAACAATATTGAACAGTTTACAGAGCGAATGGAGTATTTATCTTAGCAAGGTAAACCGCCTAACCAGGTGAGTGACATGGATTTTTTTTAATTTCATTTGGAAGCTAACGTCATGACGAAACGTGTTCTTGTCATATTTATGATTAGCGACACGCTACAAACATAATAATCCTTACATTTTGTATTTAAAAAAAAAAATAAATAAAATAAATCTTTATTGTCCACCAACATAACATTTATTAATTGTTCATACAGAACTGAGTTACAAATCCGACCGCCAAAATATAAGGCCTCAGGAATAACGATAATTATTACAGATCTAGATCTATATGAAAATTGATATCTTTATTTCGGGTAGTCATTTCGTTTTTATCCTTATTTTATACCGAATATCAATTGTTTTCTTTTATAGAGGATGATATCTTTAATGCCACTTTACCCTAAGATTCTCATTAACTAAAAACAGCACTTGAATAGGTCGAGTCGTCTTGAAACAGATCCCTCTTCTTTTGTTAAGAGTTAATACTAATGAAGCCGTTTTAGCTTGGAAACAATAGTTGGATGTATTTCCTAGTTATAAAATAATTCTTCATTCCTACTAAAAAGACAACAATTAAAACAATGTTCTTATTGTCGTATTTATTTAACTGAAATATGAATAATTTACATTTCCTTAAAATAATATTATAATATCCAATTACTTGTACTTACTGTTTAATTGTAGGTTGATATTTGATTGTTTATTCATCATATTTGTTATCAATATGATAGATGCCTACATTGCTGTCGATTTTCAATACTGTTCCGAGAATTATTCCATTGTATTACCTGAATATTATAATAAAACCTGACAATAGATATATTTTGAAACTCGACTATCAGATCATATATTGTTCCTCATTTTGAATAGGAAACAAACGTGAAATATTAATAAGTTACTTTATATTTAGTACCAACTAGTGACCAACAAAGCCAAAAGTTTTAGTCCATAATTAAAAGAACACACGGTTTATTACACTATTACCCTTCAGGGTGTAAAGACCAAAGCACACAACTAGATTGCTCGACTCAAGAATAATAACAAACTCAAGAACAAAGGTACACGTAATATAAATTAAGTACATTTCACAAATTTCATTAATCCCTAAATCCAGAAACTGTGCAGAACAGTTAATAAAATTTAGGACTTCTTTAAAAGTTGCACAATAATTTTCTTCTCCAAACCGTTACAAAAAGTAATCACAAACTCTATCATTGAAAAGTTTATCTATATTTAAGTTCCAAATGAGCTTCGCAAAGACAGTTAAGTAATAACTGCGAAATACTTACCAAAATTGCTTCTAAAAGCTCCCGAGAATAACTCCACCATTGTTCACGAAGTCTGTGACGTTATACGAATAATCAAAGCCGAATAAATGTTATCAAGATTCATGTATATATGGTCGTAAGCTTATCATTGTTGCCTTTTCACGATTCTACATAATAAACGAGATACTTCCAGCATATTTATAAAATCATTAACTGTGTTTAGAAATGCTTTCAACATTTTTATATTTGTACTAAATGAGTTTAGGAAGAAAACTTAATATAAGAATAGGTATACTAATATTATAAAGAGCATTGCTTCTTAGTTTGTTTAAACTATTGAACCGATTTGAAAAATCCTTATACTGTTAAAACATTACACATGTAAGCAAAGTTAAATATATTAACAATGAAGAACATAGCTTTTTTTAATGTGAGGCTAGAGTGAATTAAATTTATAGTTATGAACTGTCATAAGACGTATAACTTTGTAGGTCGATCACAGTTGTCGAAGATCGCGTTCCATGATATCTTGAACGAGCTCTATACAGGAATGGAGTGATTGATCGATGAACACGCGGATGATATGGGTGATTTATGCTAATAATATACTTACGTGAAAACATATATAACACACAATTGTTGTAGATTGTAGCTGAACATTATAAAGTACTTAATGTAAATTATTTTCATAACAACTTACAACAAAACAAAGTAAAACATGGCTTTACTTTTGTAGTTTCATATTTAAATAGCTTTATTGTTTTACCTCTTTAACAATATTGTAACAGTATATTAAATGTTTCAAACAACAAAAAATCACGAGTGAAAATAAGTTTTACTTTGAATATTGCACGTGAATAATACAACTAGCTGGTTTATTGTAAAAGGGTTGCAAAATGACGCAACGGTAAACTTTCCGGAAATGTATGGAATACGGTTCCGTTAGCAGGGGTCTTGTCTCTTTGCATATTGTATGGAACATTTCAGTACTGTTGTTTAGTCTCATACTTTGCGTTGAAAGCCAGTTCTCAACTCCAAAGTTAATACGTGACGAGTGACGCAAATGCAATGTAACTTTTCACTAAAGATATACGAGATTCTTTAGAAATTGCGCAATGCGACCAATCATTAATCAATTGTCTCGTTTATAAAACTCAATAGCGCCTTTGCTTATTCAATTCGGTTTTAATGTACTTAGCTTAAAATAAATATCAATATTAATTTTCGATAACTGTTTAATAAACACGCTAAAAGCAATATTGACTAACATACAACGAAACGAGACGCTGTATGACTTTTACATATTATGCGGGAGCATTGTCTATTCTCATCTTTTAATGGGATAGCCATGTCGCTTTATATTTTCACAAGTCCGGCCGAAACGTTTTGGCTGCAATTCAGATTGTATTTTTAGCGCAAACCAAAGTCGGGAATAGACTGACGTTCAGGCAGAGATTTGGTCGAGCAATTCCGAAAATCGTGGTGACGAAAAAGTGTCAAATAAATGGAACTGAAATACATATGGTCAACAGATCAACGAAGGGAATATTGGACTGGAATTATCTCTTCTTGGAAACCGAAATATAATTAAATATGGAGAGGCTTGGGATCATTTAAAAGTTAAAATGTAGTAGAATACTCTTAGACTATGAGACTAACACCCGTAATTACAAACAATACTATGAATTCTTACAAAGCACAGGGCCCTATAAACCCATTCAGAGACGATACATTAGTGATGGTTTGTCACTTGGCATTTAAATTAAGTCTTAGTTGAAGACTTGTCATTTGGAACGCACTGAAAAAGTAACTTCGCATAGAATTTCACTTTACTTACGTATTTTTTGTGAATACGGCAGTAATTTTCATAATTCAACCAATACTATATATAATAATTAATATATATAATAATTATAATAAATAATATATATAATAATTAATATTAATCAATATAATAATACTGTACATGTTCTAAGTTTTAGACTGCTCATAATCACTTGTAATTATGGCTTAATAAACAGTGCACCGCTCAAACACATGTTTACCGCATAATTTCGTATGAATATTAATTCCATACAAGAATTTTAATGAAATCGCGAACTCAGCCTCGATTAAAAGCCTCGGTTAAACGCCAACAGCAAGTTTTATTACGTAGATAGTATAAGCTTGTACTTTTATTCAAAGCCTCTATCATTAATTAAAAGTTAGGTGATTAGCTCCTAATACCCATTCAAGCTGCTCACTCTAACCGCGTTATCTTCGCTTACGGTGAAGTTTCCTAATAAATTAGTATGTTATGAATAAGCTTGACATAAATTGTTTTATATTTAAAAGCTTACACCAGATATTAAACCCTTTTAGGATAATCATTTGCTCTTAAGCATCTTCATGTAAATTTCAACTGAAAGGATGAATCTTTGTAAGGATGTTCGTGTGTTTTTGACGCAAAAAGTACTGAACCGATTGTGATGAACCTTGGTATTCATATATGATCCAGAATAACATATAGGCTTCATTAATTCTAATCCCGGAATTCCTACGCGGTCAGAAGTTAGTTTCCCGGGTAAAACCGCGGGGTGTCGCTTGTTATAAATAATTGTAAATTCGTAGAAATCTTATCTTGTACACCGTACCAATGTAGAAAATTTAATAGGACTTTCACAGATACTGATTAATATTATAACCTTTTTTTATGCGAGTAATATTCAACAAAATGTATAGATGTTTATTTATTTTCTATCTTATATACTGATCTCTGCCAACGCAGTCCCGTTGACCTTTTAATACCTAGAACATGGCGTAATTACTTTCGATCTCGTTGCTCCATTTAGTGTTTTTTTATATATATTTTTTTATTTTATTAGGAAAGGTAAACCTACATTATACAAAAAAGTAACATACAGATTTGTGAACCAATAAAAGGTATACACAAAATTTGCAAACATGCTATAGCATTTGTCAAACGGTTAAATTAAACATTTTTTTAAATAAAAGAAGGGAATGAAATATTTATACAGTGGCCATTCAGATAGGATAAGCGGTAACTAACGGGTAAAAAACAAAGCATTGGAGAAGCATATTTAACATAGTTCACACGTAAGTGGGTACAGGTCAGCGGCCACGTCATATAACATTAAATATAATAATAAAGAAATTACAGTAAGGAACTTTAGACTTGGTGCAACTTCGTCTAGAGATTTCATTATCTTTTAGAGGTAAACAAATAAGTCCACAGAGACTTAGCTATTCTTTAACAGAATGTTTTTAGTAGAATTTCAGTTTACTTTTACAGTCACTATATGAGACAGTAGTTTTTTGCCTCTGTACGCTTACGTTTCTCAAACAATGTTACAGATTTGCATGCATTTCTATCTTTCATGAAGAAATTTCGAAATTTTAGGAAGAAAACCATAATAAGATGGCTTTATAATATTGCCATATAATAAGCCATTATAATATGGCTTTCTTAACACAAAAATTTTAACTAAGTTCAAAACACTCGTTCGATGTCACATTGAATCGACATTGAAATTTTACATACCCAATCAACAATACAACCTTTGATCGAAGTTACCCACACTAAATCAAAAATGATCGCCAATACGCAAAAACTGATCGATTTCCTATAAGAAAGCGATATATCCCGATATAATCTGAAAATTTCTTAGCAAATATCGCATCATCTGGTGAATCTAATATAAGTTACGACTTTCATGTCGCATTAAGAGGACAAGCCGGCGGAAACTATTAGACGCCATCTGCCAGTGGCAGAACTTTGAAGACGTTATTTTTTGTAAAATTTTGTTTGGCTTGCTTTAAGTTTCTTTAGTATGTTTCCTTTTAGTAGGCTTGTCGGCGCATTAAACGAAACGTTATTTTGAAACTGTAAAAAAATCTTATAGGCTTAGTTTTGGCAATGATTTCGAAGTTTAGTCTGTTATGTTTTATTTGTTCCTATAAAATTATTACATCTTTGCCAGATTATAACTTTAAGTTTAGCATTAAAGTATCTTGAAAAATAAAGGGGTACAATTTTAAAATACTTTTTTAAATCTATATTTACTTTTTTAAAGCTAGGACGCGGATGTCGAGAGTTTCAGTCGAAAGATTGTAGATTTGACTCGTAGACTTGGAGACGTAAAAATTTTGTTGAAGAAACGGATTTAACAACCGACCTATGCCCCAATCACGGGACATGGCACTTGACTCTTAACAAACTGAATTCCATATTTTAATCATCACTTATATCACATAATATATAAATCCTATTACACCTTCGTTACAGAAAGAAACGATAAATAACATTTTGCGTCAGAAAGTAATGATTTATAAGGTGCGAAATTCAACGCACGGGGCGTTGCGTGATCCCAGAGGCAAGATATCCTTAAATGACGTACCAGGGGAATTCGTCAGGGTCGAGTGGCCAAAGGCTAGTAATAAATATGTATAAATATTTATTACTAGCCTTTGCTAGTACGCAAGCTTGCGTAGTACTTACGCTACGTGCGGCTTTGCTCCCGTAGCATACTTATTAAAAGCATTTTTTGAATCTAACACATTTTTTTTTTCAAATCAGACCAGTAGATCCTGAGATCAGCGCGTTGAAACAAAAAACTCTTCAACTTTATATTACTAGTATAAACTAGTATAAATACTTTTAGCAATCCTTAAAACTAATTATTAGAATACAAAAACAATTATCAAGCACACGAACATTTGTTACTTTATAAGAAGAACTTAACACCATGACAGCTCAATTAAAGACTCAACTTGAGGGTAGCCGTACCCTCCTTTTTATAATCTTTACTACACTATTTTTATATTGAACCAAAACCGTCTATTAATACATTAATTTGGTTGGTTACATGTAAATATTATTGTCGACTTTTGAGACAGTCTTTTTATTTATGTAGTCTTCGTCTACTAGTTATATGACAGAGTTTTTTAAGATTTATGCAATTCAAAACAAGCAAGCCCGTAGACAAAAGTAAGGTTATATTTGGTATTCTTAAATAAAGTTCAAAGGAAATTCGCCAGGGACGTGTGGTCGCTTACCATACTATATTAACGGAAGGCACTCATGAATTAGTGAATACTGATAATTTACGAGTTATTTGCTCCGAGTGTCTCCTTCGCTCGTAAATAACGTTTTCATTTGGTTGGTTTCATATATCATGTCCATCTGTGTGGTTCTTTTTTTGTATGTTATTACATCTTTTATCATTTATCACTGTTTTAATATTATAAATACTAAAGGATCTATGTCTGTTTCTTCTTCACGCCCTAACTACTGAATCGATTTGGATTTAATTTTGTAAAAAGGTTATTGAAACTTGAAAAAGGATATAGAATAGCATTTGCCCCGGAAATCTCTTGGAAACCGCAGTGCACAGCTAAATAAAATTATGTTAAAATATAAGCATTAAAATCAACCAATGCTAATTATTTAAGTACTTTAAACTAAGATCAAAAAGATTTTAGAAAATCTGTAGAAAATTCCTATCGATCATTTAGTTCTCGATAACCTGTTGAGACTAAAAAGCTGAGATAATTTTCTTTTAATCTCTGCTACAAATATTTCTATCGTAACTCTTATACAAAATATAAGTAAAAGCGAAGTGAATATTCGCATTTGTCTCGCGAATGTTTTAGTAGCAAACTTCTCAGTGATAAGAGCTTCAATGTATGTTTTACGTTTAGGGCATAAAGTTTGACTACATAATTTCATGACTCTGATAAACTTACGTACAGACTACAGACTAATCTTATTTTAGGGTTACTTTTATTAACAATAAGCCTTATCTGAAGGATGTAAATCTCAATTTCTTTCTTTATAAATAAAATTATTAATATGTTTGTACCATACTGATTGTCGCATTGAATGTATTAGAATATATTATTAAGATATCGTCATTTTCGTTACTACTTTTTTAAAACTTACACTTAATTTATTGGCAGAATTTTCTTGAAATCTACATTCTTGTAAATTAAGTTAAAGTCATATTATATAAACTGCTACATACATTATTAGTTAAAAGATAAAACCCCGAAAGCGTTTTAATGTCTCGTGAATATGTTGTATCGTAATCTATGTTCTATGCACATGGGCTAACAGTTTATTATTTATTTTCAGAATTTCGTAGCCTTGCAAAAGCACTGGACAACGATAATAATTTATGGAGTTCCACGGCTTCCATACAGCTTTAGAGCAACCTCAGTAAATGGCTCTTTACTTTTTTAGTTGAAACCTTTTTGTTATTAGATGAAAATGATAAAAGCTTTTGCATATTAACTTTTGACTTCATGATACTGCAATTCAAATATTCAAATTAATATGTACCTACGTTTATTCTATCTAATATCAATTATAATCTATTCTATCTAATGGTGGTAACGAAGATGATGCCACTTTATTTTCAGAAGACTGGACGTGATATAATAGAAATTTAAATTCTCAGAAAAAAAGGAAATAAAGACCTAATAAGACCAATTGCGCATTAACTCATAGTTTAAAAGATCGACTAACTACTACTACGCGGTTCATTTATTCATTCTCTAGTTTTTATTAATTCTTTCATAAAAATAAGATAATTAAATTGTGATGCAATATACATTATTCAATCAAGATTATTCCATAAAAAACAAATGCACTTAATATAAAAGTGCCTCGTATGAAAAGCGCCATTCGCATTCATAATGCTTCATCAACCCGCATTGAGTGTATAGTAGGTCAGGCGTGGGAATAGGAAGTCTCATTATACAGTCATTAAATGGTTTTCACTTCAAAACCGTTCAGCTCCCATTGATAGAAAAATACTCTGAAAAATAGCATTGTTTTTGCAGCGTTTTTCTCCTACCCCGCGCAACAGCCAGAGATTGATTTTTCTATACAAAGAAAATATTTCTTCAATCCGATCGTTTGGTTTGTGTACTATGCAAATATAAATAACCAAAAACACAGTCTTTCAAAACAATAAAAAATGTTGTAACGGTCGAAATATTTTATAAAAACTTTACAACACAATATTTTCATTTTATGTTATAGTCTGTAGATCCATTTTCGGAAATGTTTTTCCCAATTTCCAATCATTAATCCTTTCCTTCTTTCAAGCCGGCAAGGCATCTGCGACACTTTAATGTTTGTAGATGTTTATGGGTTGCAATCAGTCACTTAACATCAGGTGAACCACATGCTCCGATTGCCTGCTGAAAAGAAAAATCTTCTGCTGAGGGGGTGGTAATATCACCGATGCGAGCTTGGCCCAATCGAGCAATGATCCCCTCTTTTATGCAGCATAACCTTCTATCACCTCTTACGACGTCCACGGATAGAAATGGGGTCACGACACATATATCCTAACCTGTTGCCATCATAATATTATTAGTATACGCAACTATGTATACTGGTCTGTCTCTATACAGAAAAATCGGATTTGTACGATGCCGACCTGTGGACGTCTACCTTTAATAAATATTTTGAAAACGACTATACTTTATACGAATCATTTTACTACGTTGTTTTAAGAATAACAAGCGATAATGTAGAGAGGATAAAAGGCAAAGGTTAATGTATTGAATCATAAATTAGTGAAGTCACATTGCGGTATGTCATAAACAAGGGTTCTTGGGTTTTTTGCCCGGAGAACATGTCCGGGTAACATATGACGGCACTTATCCCTCCAAACTGCTGTAATTCCGGAGATCGAATCCATGGATTGAAATAAAGGCCTGTTGGATTTTAGTTGCCTATTCAATGGAACCGTTAGGGAGGTTGCGACAAGGAGACACGGTATTTTGAAAGGAATATTGCAACCGTTTTTTATCCTAACAATGGACATTAATTAAATAAATGATTTGATAGAAATTGTGGAAAGTTACTTATTTATATTTCATTATGTATATATTTTTATGACGATATATACTTTATATACGAAGTTTATCATCAGTATTAAGTGAAAAACTAGTCCAAGTGAGAGTCGTACTCGCGTGTGAAGAGTTCTGTACCATTATCTAAAAAATTACAAAAACCATGTCTATTGTATTGGACTCCTTAAATATTTATTTTATTAAATTTTTTTGTATTTCTTGTTATAACGGCAGACAGACCGATAGACTCTTAAAAATAGGTTTGACACGTTTTAACCTTTGGGTACAGAACTCTAAAAAACTATGGTGAATGCTATATAACAGATATAATATGTGTTAAAAAGAAGAAAGTGGATGATTTTTGTTTTTTCTCGGCGTTGATACTTGATATTAATATAGGCGGTAATCACTCATCACACGCCACATTTACTCCAATTACAAACAGAAATAGACCCTTAACCCAATTCACTTACAGCCACAAAAGTTGCGATACAACTAATCCAGTAAACTAATATCTCTCATTCGAGGTATGTCCAGAGGCCAGGGGCGTGTACAGCATCTGTTGCGACCACTTGCCCTCTGATTACAAACAATGCTACATTAATTATGTTTTTGTTGGAAGACGCAGCTGTAATTTATGCGCTCTCGTTTTTCGTGGAAATAAATGTCTGTAATAACTTCCCGTACAAATCAGTGTTGCTAAACAAATTGTGGTATAAACGCATTAATTTAACTTGGCCATATTTCAGAAGTAAAGTTTATGTTTTGTGTATTTATCAAGTACAAGTATAAATAACATTATAAAAAGGGGTTAATAAGCTCAGTTATTAAATTACAATGAGTGTTATTTTATTGCAATAAAAAAAGGAATGATGTAAGTTATCTTTTAAACTTCTTGAAATTAATAGATACCTTACTTAAATACAAAATTTAAATTTAATTTTTCGTAACTCTAACTAAATCAATAGTTTCATATGTAAACTGAATTATAACCATACAAATGTTTTGCCTCTAACTTTCCTTTTAATATCACATATAACACTCCCTATATTTAATTTTAATAAAGCAAACACATTTAAACTCACAACCCTCATTTATTTCAAACTCGTTCCTGAGTACTTTCTCGAAAGCGTCTTATTAACTGAAACATTCCGTAGAGGAAAATAAAGTCATTTAACGGTTAGTTAAGACAGACGACACATTTTGTCTCCTTCGCTTAATAGACGCATTCCCCGGTCGCTGTCCGCTGATATCTGCAATTCGACCCAAATTGAAATGCCAATCAGTCTGCCCTCGAGATATTGGCCGATACAAAATGCATTTAACTGTCTTCCTTTGCCATTTTAATTACAAATAATGAATACATTTTACAAAGTAAAAATTTAATTTAGTAATATCATAAGGTTATCAATGAAATAACTCAATATTACAATATTTAGTATTTCTTGCCAAATTAGTGGATATCAATATTCATTGAATATTACTAAGTTTGAATTTGAACTTAAACCATTCGGTTTAAACTCTTAAGCTTAAAATATAAACTAACTTAACTTTTCTTAAACTATAATATACTTCTTCAATACATCCTGATTTCTAGACCTAATACTGGGTCATATAGAACTATTAATCACAGCGACAGCAATTAAGATAGGCCAATACAAGAACAATGATATAATATGCCTGACAGAAAGAGATAAGGTGAAATATTGACTATCTGAGAATTCCCTTGAGAATTCAAGAAATAAGTTATATATAACAATCATTCTTCTAGGACATCTTTAAGACATTATTATCTGAGAACCTTTTACAAATAGCTGAAAAATTTAAGTAAAAAATTCCTAACAAAAAAATCCTAAAAATTCCAAAGTAATTCCTAAAGTAGATATAATAATATGAGAAACTATTTTAGAAATTACAGTACAGTTAAAGAGTTAAAGGTTAAAACTGATATAGATTAAGTGAATTGTTTTAACAAATATTTTTTGAGTGCTTCAAAAATAATTATCAATACATATAATAAAATCGTAGCAAGTCAGAATTTGTACATTGAATATATTGGGGAAATTTTAATACAGGGCGTTAATATAAGGGATACAAAAGGCAAATCAATATTTTTTTTCTTTCATATCTGTCTGTCTGTCTGTCTGTCTGTCTGTTTCTTTGAACATCTACTCCTCCAAAACTACTGCATGGCTAACATAATATGTATGATTTATCCCGGAAAATCAAAATATAATTGTATAAGTTTTAAGATACCTAGACAATAATATAATGTGGTTTTAACAAATATTCGTTACTATTGTGTAAAGAAATAATAAAACAAACCCACATAGGTAGTGATTCAAGTTTATTTATCGTTTTTTTTTTTAAGATGTACATACTTTTATACAAAAAAACAATTTGATCACTATATAATATATCTGACAACAGCAATAGGCGTTTGGCCATATCGTAGATCATGTAGGTCTCCTTCTAATAGTTGCTATAGTTTTCCACAAACGTTTTCATCC
>LQNK01000104.1:594138-605445 GCA_001586405.1 Phoebis sennae
TCTGCAATTCGACCCAAATTGAAATGCCAATCAGTCTGCCCTCGAGATATTGCCTGATACAAAATGCATTTAAACTTACTGGTGATCAATTATTTAAATTGTATTTAAGGAATTAATAAGGCCGCTCGTAGCGATAAGACCGCCTACTGTACTTTTTCTTCTCAATGTATCTTCGTGTATCCTATATATTAAGTGCAATAAAGAATTTTTCATTCATTCATTCATATGACACAGGAGTGTAATTTTAATTAAATTTAAAATTAGAATGAATTAAGTTATCTATTACATTTCAAACTTCAAAATTAATAGATAACTTTCTTATTTTCAAGCTTTAAATTTAATATTCCGTAACTCTAACTAAATTAATAGTTTCATGTGTGAATTATAACAAAACCTTTTACATTATTTGCCTCTAACTTTCCTTTTAATATCGCATATAACACTCCCTATATTTAATTATAATAAAGCAAACACATTTAAACTCACAACCCTCATTTATTTCAAACTCGTTCCTGAGTACTTTCTCGAAAGCATCTTATTTACTGGAACATTCCGTAGAGGAAAATAAAGTCATTTAACGGTTAGTTAAGACAGACGACACATTTTGTCTCCTTCGCTTAATAGACGCATTCCCCGGTCGCTGTCCGCTGATATCTGCAATTCGACCCAAATTGAAATGCCAATCAGTCTGCCCTCGAGATATTGGCGGATACAAAATGCATTTAAACTTACTTATGATCAATTATTTTAATTGCATTTAAGGAATTAATACATATGACACAATGAGTGTAATTTTATTTAAATTTAAAATTAGGATGAATTAAGTTATCTATTACATTTCAAACTTTAAAATTGATAGATAACTTTCTTATTTTCGAGCTTTAAATTTAATATTTGGTAACTAACTAAATTAATAGTTTCATGTGTGAATTTTAACAAAACCTTTTACATTGTTTGCCTCTATCTTTCTTTTTAATATCGCATAAAACACTCACAATATTTAATTTTAATAAAGCAAACACATTTAAACTCACAGCCCTCATTTATTTCAAACTCGTTCCCGAGTACTTTCTCGAAAGCGTCTTATTTACTGGAACATTCCGTAGAGGAAAATAAAGTCATTTAACGGTTAGTTAAGACAGACGACACATTTTGTCTCCTTCGCTTAATAGACGCATTCCCCGGTCGCTGTCCGCTGATATCTGCAATTCGACCCAAATTGAAATGCCAATCAGTCTGCCCTCGAGATATTGGCTGATACAAAATGCATTTGAACTTACTGGTGATCAATTATTTTAATTGCATTTAAGGAATTAATACATATGACACAATGAGTGTAATTTTATTTAAATTTAAAATTAGAATGAATTAAGTTATCTATTACATTTCAAACTTCAAAATTAATAGATAACTTTCTTATTTTCGAGCTTTAAATTTAATATTTGGTAACTCTAACTTAATTAATAGTTTCATGTGTGAATTTAAACAAAACCTTTTACATTGTTTGCGTCTAACTTTCCTTTTAATATCGCATATAACACTCCCTATATTTAATTTTAATAAAGCAAACTCATAGCCGTCATTTATTTCAAACTCGTTCCCGAGTACTTTCTCGAAAGCGTCTTATTTACTGGAACATTCCGTAGAGGAAAATAAAGTCATTTAACGGTTAGTTAAGACAGACGACACATTTTGTCTCCTTCGCTTAATAGACGCATTCCCCGGTCGCTGTCCGCTGATATCTGCAATTCGACCCAAATTGAAATGCCAATCAGTCTGCCCTCGAGATATTGGCTGGTACAAAATGCATTTAACTGTCTTCCTTTGCCATTTTAATTACAATTAATGAATACATGTTATAAAGTAAGTATATAAGTGCATTTAATTTAGGAAAATCATAAAACTACCAATAAAATAACTTAATATTACAATATTCAATAGTTCTTAGCAAATTAGTGGATAATATCAGAGTGGTTCAAATTAAGAGTTACCTAATTATTAAAATAACCATCTTAAGCCATAATATACTTCTTAAATTTGTCATGGTTTCTAGACCTAATAGTGGGTCATATACAACTATTAATCACAGCGACAGCAATTAAGATAGCCCAATACAAGAACAATGATATAATATGCCTGACAGAAAGAGATAAGGTGAAATATTGACTATCTGAGAATTCCCTTGAGAATTCAAGAAATGAGTTATATACATATAACAATCATTCTTCTAGGACATCTTTAAGACATTATTATCTGAGAACCTTTTACAAATAGCTGAGAAATTAAAGTAAAAATATCCTAAAAATTCCAAAGTAATTCCTACAGTAGATATAATAATATGAGAATACTAATATGAGAAACTATTGTAGAAATTACAGTAAAGTTAAAGAGTTAAAGGTTAGAACTGATATAGATTCAGTGAATTGTAACGAATATGTTTTGAATGCTATGCTATGAAAAATATTTTAAATAAATGTAAATATGAAATAAGAAGCAATCTAGAAATAGCTAAAAAAGTACATAACCTATTGTAATGCAAACGACTAATGTCTGATTAAAATACTCCTTAAAAATAAAGAGAAAAGTCTTTTTTATAATAGGGTGTTTCCATTCGCTGCCCCACTTTGTACTTTTATCATTTAACGTCATATAATTTGATCAGACTTAGAAATTCACAGTTCAATTCGAGATAAAGTTTCTCAATTGCATGTTACTCTGTATAGCCGCAGGATCATGCCAAACTTCTATAATTGTTCAAGTTTTCCGACATACATTGCGATTCCGTTTGTAGACTTATATAGGATTTTAACTTGTTTTTTGTAACACAGTTATCATCCACCACTTAAAAAGTTATCGCACAGAATGTTTTTTTCGTTTTTCCTTATACTTTTCATGATAAGTTTAGAAGACCTTTCCTGAAATATACAAAAAAATAACTTTGCCATTAAATACAAATGTTGTTCAATTCCAGTTTTATACGATAATATGTCTAAATTTTTTAGGAAACATTGAGAACATAAAGAAAAATTATTAATAAGATCTTAAATATTATTACTTTTTCATTTGAATAAAAATTGGTAATAATTTTAATGCAAACGAAAAAGTAAGGACTATGTCTACTTTTTAAAGTAAAACAGCTGTAAAAAAAAACTTATACGTCATCTTCGTTCTTATCACATCATCAGAGCGGGTTAATGTACAATTGAAGAAAAATTTACACCATAAACCATGTCAAATGATAATTCCAAGAAATGTGTTCATATCAAAAGCTACCTCCAAACGACTTTCATTAAAGACACTACAATTAACGAAACCACTTCATTAGTATTAACCGTCTGGAATATTACTGACATTGACAAGATTTCTGATTACGTATTCCCACAAAACGTCTAACTTTCATTTTGAAATGGTAAATGACGTTAACTTATTACTCATGCCTCAATTACATATCCCCATTAGTTGGTTTACTGTTTGCTTCGGTTATTTCATATTTCCAACCGACTAGTTCTCGAGTCTAGCTCTTGGGTAAACTTAATCCATGTCAGTTTCGTCTTAATTATCATAGTTAGTTTATAATGTGGTTTCTATTACGGCAGTCGTACTTGTAAATTTCTACTATTTAGTAGTAATTTAGAGTTCCATAGTATTTATGATATGTTAGGGGTTTGGATTGTTATAAGAAAAAAGGCAAAAATTTTATAGCGCATGAAGTCTCGAGTTTATTCTTTACTCCTTCACTTTTATAGTCTGAGTCTAATATCAAGTTTAAAGAAGCACTGCTGCACAGTTATTTAAAATTTATAACACGATGGATCGTTCTGAAAATTAAACCCAAAATATAAAAGTATTTTTGATACATTTTAATCTCCATCCAATATTTGTTCTTACTTATACAGATAATTGAAAAAAAATATATATTCACAACTTTTACAAAGTTTAACTGCTTCAGTAATTTTGTAATTTATCCATTATTAACATACAAATAAAGAAACCTTTCTAGTAGTCGAAATAATTGGAATTATTTAGGTCATTTATCAACTAAACAAGGTCGGTACCTTTTATTTTCATAATCTACCCTCATGCAATATTTATTTACCCATAACTGCAGTCACAGACGTTACACGGCTGTGGTAATAAAGCTAGCGTTGTAAACTTTTACGAGCCCCTACAATATGCAGGCGTAATATCTAGCTCGGAATTTTTCCCTGTAATTAAACCAATATAAGCCAGCGCCATATTAGCACCGTAACATCTTTCTTTAACAGTCTTTGTTCTAGAAGCTTCAGTTTTCATACTGTTACTCTATGATTGAGCAATTAATTTATAAATAAAGTTATGACCAAATTGTTAATTTTGATTCATTTACCGTTAAAAATCGTTTGTAGTTTTTTCATAGAAATTTTCTTACAGAATAGTAAAGTCTTTGAAAAATTATGTAATTAGCGTTCTTTATTTTTTGCTTTATTAATTTAGCTATTGTCTGAGCTGTCTCTTGATACCACAAAGGGATTTCGTTCTCACTTTAAAGGGAATTTGTTATCGATAAAATTAGGATATCGTATCTAAATTGATCATCAAGCTTAACAGGAAATGAAATGGTGGTATTTCACAATGATTATACTTAGAATATCTTAGTTAAAAATAAATACACGCTAGAAGTTCATAAAAATGTTTTCATTCAGAAACACGGTCTGTTACTCTATAATTGAAACATTTCCATTCCTAACGTTACAACTTCAGGCATCATTTTTTAACTATAACTATAATTTTAATATAATGAACTCGTCTAGTGACTGAGATATTAAAAGAAGAACGTCCAATGGACTATCTATCTATTATTAAGATTAATTACTTACTATACTTTATACAAATTTCCAAATTAAAAATAAATAAGCATAGAAGGATTAGCCCCTGTGAGTCTATAAACGTAATTCGTATTCCGTTTTTTTTGCAAAACTTGCAAAGAACTATACAAATCGCTTTATATGAAATGATCACCGCCGTCCGCGAACACTCGCAATACCAGAAGTGCTGATGCTTTAGTGCCCTAAAGGGACAGGAAACCACTAACGATTGAACCGTTATGTCTTTGTTTGTTTACATTAAGACATACAAAAGTAAAATTATGTTTCTATATAGGCAATTTAAGATAATGCTTTGCAGATAAACTTATAGTAAAGAAACATCTTTGCCTCTGTACAATGTCTCCCTCATACAATAGAGGCGCCTTCTTTTTCTAATTATTCTGAAAATGTCACTAATTTCTCCGTAACAATAAAACGCGTCGCTAGTTTATACCTCCTTGTTTGTATTTTATATGATAACCGTATACTAAAAGCTCTACATATAAATGTGAAAAATGGTCTTAACTTTTTGTAAAGTCCCAAATAAATTACTGCTGTGTCCTTTGTGAAGACTTTAATCTCCCGTTTACAATTATAAAAGGTCACGCGTAATCCAACCCCAGGATACAACGTAATTTATTCAGCGAAAAGGGAATGTTTAATATTTACACTCATAGAGGTGTTCTGACAATTATATAAGTCGCCAATTTCAAGGATATTCCCTTTGTTTTTGATCCATTAATTTTAAACAAACCTCTTAAGAAAATTGATTCCATTGTTTTCATTGATACTATAGATAAGAGGCGATTCAAAAGAAAATTAATATTGGCGTTAAATTTCGTTTCCTAAAACGTTTTAACATAAAGATAAAATACAATCCTTGTTTTATGAAATAGAATTATTTTCTTTGAGTTCTAAATCAAGATTCAAAAAAAATATATTTATTTTTGTGCCTTATAAATATTTATATTGCGTCGACGATACTCATTGTTTTGAAATGTGGGTAAATATAACTATATTAACTTCATGTAAGTAATAGTTTTCTCGTGTTCGAATAAATCACCATAAATGTTTATTCTTATTGTTCTATTGATATAAAATATTATTTTGGGGATTGTTAGGTAAGTAAAATAAGATGTTGGTTATACAACTTGTAGGTACTTAAACAAGGTTTTGTTTTTTTTATGAATGGATGGATAATGCAGAACTAGAGGGTGTGGGTTCGATTCACACGAGGAATGAAGATTATGATGTGATGAACATTATATTTTTCCACTGTTTGGATGAAGGTAACAACATACTTACACTCTGTAATAAAAAACCAAACGTCAATATATTTTTATTCATTATTTTTTATTATTATTGTGAAGGATTGTGATAATATTGTTTCGATCGGGGCTCGAATCCAGGACTCACGCTCTCTTATCTGTTTACTGATTAGGTGACCATAACTGAGTCCTTTGGGAAACGATAAACAAGTGCGTTCGACAGATTTTGGTAAAGTCATTAAAATTTCCCGCTATCTCCATCTCTTACAAAACTCATTAGCAAATTTGTTTGCCTACGGGAATTGTACATTTGATAAATCCCTCTACTAAAGTGCTTATGTTAATTAATTCGGACGCTTACTTAATAGCACGTAAAGTCCACAGCACTTCGAATGGAAAATTGTTAACGACGCTCAGTTTACAATTGTGAACATTTGCGCTGACTTAGAACGTTCCTGATTGGAAGAGCAAGACTAAAAGCGTAATTGCAGATGGCGGACACACGATAAATGACATGGGTGCTTCGAAATTTCAATTCGAACGCAATAGAAAATTTATAATTGAGAAATGCTTTTTTTACTTTCATCTTTACATTATAAAGAAAGGAGAGTGATCCTAAACTCTCGGCCTATACCGAATAAACAAGTAGTATAAACCGTGTGAACTATTTAAAAGAAAGAGGAGCTTGTTTCTTTGTTTGAAAACGCTAATCTCTAAACTAGTGTTGCATAGCTAGAGTTTCATTTGTTTACAGGATATTCAGAACATGTTCCTTAACCCGTAAAAATAATGTAAAAGGTCAGGGAGGCTTTGTATGATTTATTTATTATATGCTTCGGGAGCGAAGCCGCGCGAACCAACTAGTACAAACATGTTTTTCTATTTAATATGAGGGAACATGAGAAAAATACTAAGCACGTTGTAATATTAAAACTAAAAGCTATTTCTGCGTAACAGGCCATTCTAATGAAGATGTATTCGTATAATGGCAACCCATTAGCCGCCCGTGGCGCCACAAATGCATTTTAGTCCTTTAATTAACTGAGCTTATTATTCTCGGAGTTCTTTAACATTGCTATTTATATCAGTGTAATGCTTTAATTGGATGATGTGTTTAGTTTTCTATAATAGAATTGCTATTATAGAATATGCAATTTATAAAATGTTTTTATATTTTTATAAAAAAAATTGCAACATTATTTTCTTACAATTAATAATATGATCATTATACCTAATTAATAAATAGACCAAAATCCAAATTGGTCACTGCGTCAAATATTAAGTTGTACCGGTATAGGTCAACGGCCAAGTCAGAAGTCACATAACATTAAATATAATAATGAATAAATTCCAGTTAGCAAGCTTAGACTTGGCTCAACTTTGTCTAGAGATATCATTAATATGTTTTACATTATTCTAACGCACTCAAGATGGAGCCTACAGCAACTAACAAGGTTTCAGTGAGTGAGTTACTGAGCCAAACAAACTGTTAGTGAGTTAACAGTGCACTGTAATGAGCCGAGCTCACAAGTCGACTGAGTAGGAGCACCTTAAAGAGAAACGAAAAATATGTAATTAGTTTAGCAGGTATGCTTTGAACAAAATAAGAAGGACATTTCATTAGGAAAAAAATAGTTAAAGTAAAGATACAGTGGTGTCTATTTGGAAAGGGTAACTTTATAACCTCGATTTTATATTAGTTTAACAGTTTTTTTATCATTAATTAAAGAATTTGAACAATTATTTGAACAGTTTCATGTATTTCAAATATTTAATTTTCTAATTCATCTTATCTATTCATATAAGTAAAAACTTTTCGTTTTACGTTATTGTAACGCTATCACTCAAGATGGAGCCTACAGCGAGAAACAAGGTTCCAGTGAGCGACTAACAAGGTTCCAGTGAGTGAGTGAGTCAGTTACCGAGTCAACAGCGCCGTAATGAATCGAGGTCACAAGTCTGAGTGGGAGACACGCAAAGAGAAAAGAAACATTTTATTAGTTTAGGCATGCTTTGAGCGTTAAAGGAGAGTGTATTAATTAGGAAAAAATAATTAAACTAAAGAAAAAGCTGCAGTGATGTCTAATTTATGATATATTCACGATCTTCGTTTTTTATTCATCTTGGTTTTAATTTTTGCTTATTCAATTAGTCAATTATTTCTTAATGCGGTAATTTCTTGACATCGATGCACATCCCCGTGTGGATAGACTATTGAAAAGATGTCTTGATAAATTTTGACTTTTCATAAAATTATGATTATGATAACGACTACCTTAAGGCTTTAAACAACTATTATAATAGTAGATATAAGAAACACTCTTTTAAAGTTGTTTATCATAAACATTTCATCTATTTTTGTTTGTCATCTAGACAACCAAAAACATGTGAACTCACTTACAATATTATGTACACAGCAAGAAAATCCATTATACTCGCGCAGTGAAGTCTCCAATTTCAATTCACTTATCCATCAAACACAAAAGATAACATCAATAGCACGATGTACACAAAACATTGGGAAGGTAAAATTGAAAATCGATTTTAGATTAATGAATTTGATTGATGAATGCGTAGAACAGGAAGTTGTGCTTTTAAAAGAACAATAAATTAAAGTCCCATCTAAGGGATTCATTTCAAAATGAGATTAAAGAACAAAAAGGACAAAAAGAAGCTTTGAAATATTAACAATGTTATAATAACGATAAAAACCACAAAATACCCGCTTAACCAACTGAACCCGAAAGCATAATTGCGTTCAGAAAAATTGTGCAAAGTGCAAAATTATTTTAAAAATCAAGTTGTTCGTAGTTTTATGCGACATTTTGTGCTAATTTACTTAATTCCGTGTTGTCTCGCTAAATTGCGGTGGAAAAGTTGCATGAATTGTAAAAATAATGTTTTTAGTATGCAAGGCGAGCGTATGTGCAGAATTCTGATGCATTAATTTGCATTCTAGGTATACGGAAACATCCTTATCTCCGCATAAAGCGTACAGGATTTAGCACTACCAGATTATAGAAGGAAATTTGCATGAAGCCTCTCAGTTAAATTGCTCTTGTCGGATTCTGATTTCGTTTCAAATAGTGAAGAGAATTCAAATTTTGTTGATTTTTGAGTAAAACGTTGTTAAATATGTAGGTAGTACATAGACAGACAACCTAATAAAAACATTAATAATCTTCATAGTTACGTTACTTTTGGATGAAATACTTTAAATAATAAGGTAAGATTATATTTTTATACAGTCTATATGAAACACAGGAAATTTCTCAACTTTTTTGATATTCGGCCGCTGATATTTTTCTTATAGTTCTGGGTCCGTGATTGTGTTCAGATTATATTTATTATACTTTAATTTGAAAACTGAAGAATTCTTAAATTCCTTCTGCGAGCAATAAATATTATTAGAGTTTTTTTTTATTTAGACTTGAAACTAAATATTTACGGACTAAAGAGTTCTAAAACTCTTGTCTCTATGAGAAACTGAAGAAACGAATTATATATTTTGATTTTTCGGAAATGCTCTATCATCTTCCGGAAGTTAGCAGAGCATTTTTTATATCCATATATTTTCGCAAAAAAACCAGAAATAATTCTAAAAACTATCAGGAACTCTGTCTGCATTTACTGTATCTATTTTACTTCAAAGATATAAAATCACTTATAATGTGATTAAATATGTAAGATTCTATATGTATATTGTACATGTATATGTATATCTCTTATATGGCAGTAAAATATAATGGCACCGTTGGATTACTTCAATAGTCTATTACTCGAACCCCTTCATCCAATTAGTATTGTAAGAGGCGCTCAACATAATTAGTGCCTCGTTATTGGCTTGCCATTCGATTTTCACTGCATGTACTTGAAATATTATGTCGTATATTTATCAGTCATTATTTTCTGTACCTGATTATACTCCGCCTAAGATTATAAGTACGGCTTCACAAAAATAGTTATTTTCGTAGTTATCTTAGCTTTAAATTGTAAATCTTGAGCACGAGCGTGGAGTGTGACGAAGAAGTGCTGCACTCTTCATATAATGGCCTTTCATTGTAACAAGAATATGTTTTCTAACATGTATTTTTACTTTAAAAATTACAAATTGTTATTTCTATTAATATTGGACCTGTATAATACAGAGTCCCGTCCGTGAAATGTCCAATTTCATTATCTTTGCGTAAAAGTAGTACATTTCCCTTTACCTTCTTTCCTCGAAGCTTAATTACAATTCCTTTCGACGCCGTAACGCCAACCTCTTCAGTTTACCTTACTTATAGAGATTGTTAATGCCCTTTCGCAACTCGTAATACCAAAATATCTTTGTTTTATTTCCAAACAAAGACCCTTTTGTAATACCTACTTACTGACGGAGTTAGTAAACTTGTTTTGGTGAACTAACACCTTGCCATCGCCGGTGCCCACTAAGCTGATTACTGCTCCAAAAACAGTTTACCCATTTTGTATTAGGTACTATACAAAATGTATTTTTACCAAGACCTTTACACATTGTTGATATTGAATGAATGAATGAATGAATGAATATTCTTTATTATACACACACGAAATTTACACATAATTACAAAGTACACTATATGGTATAATTGGCGGCCTTTTGGCTTCAAAGCCATCTCTTCCAGGCAACCATAATACTAAAACAAAGAAGTTAAATAAGAGAAACATTGTAGGTGGTGTAGAGCTAAAGATATATCAAAATTAAGTATATATGGAATATAAAGAAATAGTACACATTATATATAGATAAATGAAATAAAAAATAAGTAAATACATATACATATCTATAAATATAAACATATAAATGATATTTTATATTTTTATTGTATTATTTCGCAATTTTTACAGTTATTATATTAATTTGGAATTGTTAGTACATCAAATGAACTAGGAATAAAGGACAGCCTAGTATATTATACATTATATTATAATATAAATAACACTGCTGTGCTGTTGGGGAGGTCTTCTTGCCACCACCGAACCTAACTTTTTTTCTGTCTCTTATGAAGTAACTTTATACAGTATAAAGTAGTAATAAAACAAAATATGTCTCCTTAAAAATAATGAACAATATAAATAAAAAAATTCAATTGTTCATTTGTCACTTTATAGAATATTTCTCGTTTAGAGCTTGTCATTCTACCCGAGATTTCCTCCTGTGTGGTTGTCCTGTG
>LQNK01000104.1:611621-633830 GCA_001586405.1 Phoebis sennae
GAGCCAAATTAAAACGAACTATAAAAAATTATGAATCTAAGCATTAAATATTAATTTTCACGTCATTATTATTAATGAGTACCTATATGTCATGGACCAATTGAAGACATTTGCTATCTCTGCCAATTTGGGTCTAGAGGGGGCCATAGAAAACGCATTAATAGGCGATTCGTCGTTAAGGAATATCCATCTTTGTCTCCGATTTCGATGTGATGTCTTCGGAAATATTCCCTTTTGGATGTGAACTACTACTGCATCTGCACTATCTAGATACTTCTCATCTCCCGTTAATATACAGTTGTTAACACTGCATTCTTTGAAAGGGTCTGGATCGCTGTAATATGACATAATATTAAACGATATAATATAAGTGTTTTATAGCAATTCTTTTATGATTCCAATTTTAAAATATGTAACGCTTTCGTCAATGACAATTCGCAACAGTAAATCGATCAGGGAAAAAAATATATTAGAACATCTGTTTTGAGATCTGTAGGTATGTATTAAATTTATAGATTATTAATCGCATTTTAAAGCGTATTATACTTATAATATGCCACCGCCATGTATCTGAAAAATATATAAGAACTCTATGAGGTATCTTTACAATAGCATTTTTTGCACAAAATTGATAATTGACGTTCTTGCATTATCTATGAATTACATAAAAAGCAAACGATTATTATTGTAAAGGTTAGAAATTCATGAGATTTATAAAGTTGATATAAAATTTAGTGTATTTTACCTGAAATAAATGAAAATAAAACTTAGTAAGATATTAAAATTGTTTACATACCGATCTTTATTAAAACTGTGAATATGACGATTCTTTAACCAGTCCCAATGTTTCCAAATTAATACAATGAACCTTTTGTTATCACCAATCCTCGTGTTATTTCCAATGTCATTTGTTTTTGTTTTAAATAACAATGAGCCTAAATTGGAGGTCTTCCATGGCTGTAACGTCAAAAATAAGGTTTCGTTATTTTTTTTACGTACGAGAAAAACCACATAAAAAGGAATGTTAAGTATGAGTTAATAGCTTCTAACTAATATATAGTATTATCTATTAGTTTTTTTTACAAAATTTTCGTTGATAATCTAAGAGTCGGTAAGATAAACACTTAAAAGAACATACTTAATGAGCATGTACTTCCTGTTTTAAAATATGAAAGTCAGATATTATTAAATGTTATACACATTTAATATGCACCTGTACATTCTTCATGAGTGTATCAATGAAGTAGTCTTTTAAAAGGACAGTAATATAATAGTACGAGTATAGTACCAACTTTCTTCACAAAAATATTTATATATATTTTTAACACAATTTTTCAGAACAAATTTTTTAAAATGTAATTAATATACCTTTCTTCTCTCTAAATAACGTCGAACAATATCACTATGTTCCTCATATTCGCTATAATGGTTCGTTAAATCACTATTTTTATTTAAAACTGTCGCTGAATTTACATTATACAGTTCACTTGTGTATGCACCAAATAATATTACAGCCACTAATGCTATGATAAATAAATTAACTAATGTACCTTTCTTAGGATAACTACTTAAATTATACTTTTTGTACTTCATTTCGCGGCTAAAACTAGCTAATCTAAATAACTTGCTCATTCTATACATTTGCCGAAAGTGTCCTATATATTTTATATTAATACGTATTTTAATGATATAATGATCATTAGCCTAACTTTTGGTGTTAATTTAATCTTAAACATTATATAAGCATTTTGCGGTAATTTATTAATTGCTAAGTAAATGTAATTGAATAATACTCCGCTAAATTATTAAAAATTGTATAAAAATCACTTCTCATAATAGATCCAAAAAAACACTTTGGTGATATCATAATATAAGATA
Source organism: Phoebis sennae (assembly GCA_001586405.1). Lineage (NCBI taxonomy): Eukaryota > Metazoa > Arthropoda > Insecta > Lepidoptera > Pieridae > Phoebis > Phoebis sennae. Next base: position 613,500 of record LQNK01000104.1, read on the forward strand.
ATAATTTAATGTCCATATGTACAAATATATAACACACGTATGTACAACAACACTTTTGTATTGATACCGCGCCGTGTACCGACTAAATATAAATTCACAATATTTTTAGTTAGGGTTAACACTGCTTCATATTAAATTATAATATTTTCGATTGAACAAAATTTCACGACGAGTAAGTTTCAAAATGTATATTGTTTTGTACTCAAGGATGTTCGTCATACCCAATGGCAATAAATAATACGTACATTATCAAAAACATTTTATCAAGATCTATGTATGATAGCGGTGATAGCGTATTGTTTAGTAATTAAGGTTTATGCATATATTTATTTTTCGTTAGGATTTTTGTACTGACTAGTGTTTTAAATATTATAACACTTCATAGACATGTTTTATTTTAAGGAAATTACCTACTTACTTAATTTACTATTATTCAGTTGTGTAATTAGTGGTATGGGTCATATTCTCCAATATAATAAATGGCATAGCAACCTAGCTAAACTAATTTGCAAGAGTGATTTTCTAAATAGCTTAGCAGATTCTAAACTTGGGCATAGTTTGTGGAATGCGTTTAAATACCCTGTTTAGTACCACGTTACCTGAGGGAGAATTAATAGAAAATCTTAATCTATTGCGTTCCTTTTTATGTGTACCTACCTAACACAATTAAGAAATCTCCACACAATGATTCCACTTTGTTATTGAACAGAATGATAATAAAATCAAGTCAGGCGACAACCAAAGACCTTCACAAAATGTTCTCATAAGAATCAAAGAATTCAAAAATACAAAGTATAATCTTGTTTGTTTTAACGCGAGTACTTTCCATTTTAAATAAAATACTTTTTAAAGGATTTTAAACGCGGTTCATTATACATTATTATTTAACCCGACGTTTCGAGCACTTTACAGCGAGCGTGGTCACGGGAGACAGTCATCAGATCAGATCAGTCTTAGTCCTAAAATCAAAAATATTTTTTTTTGTAACGTGTTCACAAAACATAATTAATATAAAGGCTATTATGTCTAACGTGTATTCCTTAAAACAATTAACAGATCCCTTGAGTCTTCACGATGTAATAACTGTGAAAGTTTGCGCAGCTTTATTCTGCCGTCGCCTTTAGTGGATTAGCTGCAATGCTTGTTAGCGCGCTTCTTGTTAATGTTTTCGAATTTCGCTGTACGGAACCTTGGGCCTGATTAAATTTCGAATTTATTCTCATTTTAGGATTATGTGTCTTATAATATGAGCTCACTGCATTCACCAGCTCTTGTATCATAAATTGCAAAGGGGTAACCTACTACGCCTATCGAAGTAACATAATACTATTATATTCTAATGCCAATGGGTAAGTAATACCGATAGTAACACTTAATAACGATTTAATTACAATTTACCCTAAACCTACGAAAAAATAGTTTCTTATAACAATCAAAAGATTTAAATATCGTGGGCCTAATTAAATTTCAAAATTATTCTCATTCGATCACACTTATAAAGTAATCTCACTACAGTCACCAACTCTACTGTAGTCAGAAGTTGCAGAAGATAATAACAATTTCATAGATCTGAAATAATTCCATTAGAATATCTTATACAGAATGGTAAAAATTGAGTTATGTGACAATGAAAGACTTACATAAAATTATTTTTGAAAGAAGCCTATTAATTTTATATTTTGTAAAAAAAATCTATTCGCAAAACAAAGGCAGTTTTTTCAGACAATCTTCCGATGAAACCCCATTGTAAGGAGGTCCCTATAGGGTTCATATTGTTCAATATTATTGTCCATTGCTCGTACACACACACACACACATACTCTATACACGCTAAAGATTAGGTTTAGATACTTCGTATATAGCTTTTATTTTCCTTTTTTCTTTATTTTAAAACTATTCCTGTCGGCTAACATCTGTCCGAAAGGGGTATTTTTTGTGTACTTATTTGTACTTTTAGGTTTTAATTGGTAAAAGCAATAAACGGATTTTTTATTTATTTATTTTATTTTTTATTTTTTATTCAAAAATTAATGAGCATGCACACACTAAAATATACAAATTAAATAAGTAGTTTAATATTGCATGGAGGAATGATGATCAAGTGGTGTTGTGGTATTACAATTATTACAATAAATATATAAAATAAATGTTTATTTCAATTACTCCATTAGCAATCCAGAGGAAAATTACCAGTACAATAATATTATGTTTACTTTACGAGGTCGCCGAAGACCCACGTGTCCTAAAATATCATTCCCTTCCCTGATGTTGCTAGTAACTATAACAATAATAACCTTCAAACCTACTTACTTATGGGCAGTGTTCCTCGTACATGTTTTTTTGTTGTCTATCTGTCCCATAAATAAAGTATTACTGGTGATATATCATAATGTTACGATATTATGTAAGGAGCGTTTTAGTATGATTAAGTAGAGATCCTGCTGTTTACAAGTTTCAATTACTAGATAGGTACAGATTCAAAAAATGCAGTTAAACCAATGGTAATTGGGCTATGATTAGCGATTAGGTAGCAATCTCACCTTATTTTCATGAATCATTGTGAATATCAATCATAAATCATAACTAATATTGTCTATGAATTAAAAAAACTATATTATATTATACCTAAATTAATATTATTTGCATGATAACTATTTGTACGTACATATTGTTGTGAAAAATTCAAGTACCTAGAATTATTGTTTTTCATTTGTATTCAATCCTATTTAGAAATATTTTACTATTTATTTAAAAGAATGCTAAGTGAATAAAATATGTTCGATACATAATTAAATCCATAAAAAATATACGCTCTGAAGTAATGTACTATTTTGTAATCATATTTTGTAAAAAATCCCTAAATAAAAAAAGACATGTAATGATTTTTTTAGTTCGAGCCTAGTATAGTATTATATTATCTGTGTTTCGAGCTATGCCACGTTACTTAATCAATTTGGCTGCAAGAACAATATTCTTGAATGGGGACTGCCCCAAATTAATACACACACAGTTACCTGTTGCCAGATTATCAAACGTAATTACTACCAAAATATTGGGTGAATATAAAATTATAAACCCATTTCTTCTTTTGTTTCATTTATGTTTTAAATTGAAAACTATTGCTAGAACACAGGGTAGAAACTCGAAAGGATACAATTGTTTGGAAATGTTAATACATTACTGCAATTTTGCTTATGATACATAATACAAGTATTAATTATCAGACTAATATAAAAATCACCATCTCCATTTTTTGCTCTGGCGATATGTGAATAACTCCTAAATATTAAATCGGATCGGAAAGTATCGAAAATCGGAATAAAATTCATACAAATTTTGACGGAAACGTCTTCGGAATTGTGAATTGTGAATCAATACTCTGTATGGAATTCAGCTTGATTACTTAAATAAATATATCTGAAAAAAAATTTAAGAACAATAAATATTATTATCTTATAAAGTCACAGGATCCACAACAAGAGTACCTACCTAACTTAAATAATTATTTGTAATGTACCGGGAATTTTTTAGCTATTACCACGCACTGGCAACACTGACGTCTGATGTTTGATGTTTCTCCAAAACAGCTGTCAAACGGCGCAAATCCTGAAAATTCGCAAGAAGTTAAGTTTTGTGGGAAGATTGAATTAAATTATATTCATGAAATCCTGTTTGATTATTATTGTGTTCGATAATTTTGATGAAAGCGCAAATACGGTAAAAACATTTATACCTACTACTTATTGCGTTGTTAATTAAATTGTACTCAAAAGCTGATGAAATATTTCATGATAAAATGAGCGGTGATCAAAGTACGCATTTATCATCGAGTCCTTCGCAAACTGCAGAGAATGAAATAAATGAAAATGACTTAGGACCGCTTAATTTATCACCAGTACAAATACAACAAGAATATTATGAGAACCTTCCAGACTGTGATTGGGTCAAGTGAGTAATTTGTTTTTTACATTATTATCAAAATCTTGCATAATATAAGGATATCGTTTAATATTTTATGTAAACAATATTGGTTGGTTTTATTAGACAGACTTCTAGGCAAAGTATTTTTAAATTTTGCCAAATTTTTCATAGAATAAAGAAAATGTATTAAAGTAAATCCTTTATTTAAATTTGAAGTATATATATTATTTTATTGTAATATGAAGTTTTTTTAGTTGTTGGCAATAGTGTTTCCATTGTAAACTGCAAATATATTATTTATATGTGTTGACATAAATGTTGATTTACAAGATATAAATTGAATCTAAGGTTAGGATGATGGTTCTCTAGCCTTAGATTATCTTAATTAATATTTTTTGTTGTCAGATATGAATTATGCAATAGAAAACATTTGCGTCAGAATGTGGCATTTGCTTTATTCGGAAGTCCTAGTAAGGAAGGTGATTTATCAGGGTCAGACAGAGGGAACGGTGATCTTGAAGGCTACACATCCAGGCAAAAGGAGCAAGTTATGAAAGTTTATGAAAAAATATGTGAACAGAGTAAGTTAGTAAACCTTTGTGTGAAGTAAAAACAATGAAAGAAAAACAAGTTCTTGTAAAAAAGTATTGTAATAGATAGCTTCCTATGAGTATTTTACAAATATAAATGAAACTTGCATTAAAGTTTAAAAAGAATAATTTTTTATAAGTTAATTATGTTATTCTATTCCAGGCAAATATTCTGAAAATGACAAAGACATTTTCCTATCAATACTGCTTATAGTTTGTGCGAAGCCTAGACCTTTGAATTTCTTTCAACTGACACCATCAAACTATTGGTTAGACCTTCACAAGAGGACGGATATTGATGTGTGGTATACAGCAGTTTTTAAAGTCCGCAAATGTATTCCCACTACAGTTGGTGGTAAGTAGTTGTGTATACACATAATTCTTCTGCTGGGCAAAATGATACCACTATTTATCATTTTTAAATTATATTAGATATATATTCATAATGTGTAAAGTCATTTGCATAGATTTCCCATTCCCATGTAATTTCTGGGATAAATTCCATAAAGTGTGAAGAAGAGGCAGACAAAAAGATAGAATTATAAAATTGTTAAAATAAATAAGTTTTTCATCTTCACTCATTCAAGTTGAGTGTAACTTTTATTTTTAAATTTTAATTATAAATTAATATTTAATTTTAAATTTCTTGCAGTTTGCGAATTATAATTTTACTTGTTATAACTTTGTGTATTTTCAATATAACTAAAATAAAGTGTAAATGAAGTACTAAATATATTTTATTTTTATTGTTGTAGCAAAACCATGTAGTGTATACATAGATGATCATGCGAGAGTGTACCATGACTGGCAATCATATTTAACAAACAACACCCAACCAAAGTGTGTTATAATTGCGCCTGAAAATGGAGAGTATCAGGGAATTATTATTGAGGTATTTAAACGTAAATACATTAGTGTTGAATTTTACATGATTATTTTAATAACCAATCATTTAAGTAATGCCCCAATTATGATTGTTGTAATAGAAAAGCAAGTTTATATAATATAATAATATTATGATTTTACATAACAAGCATCGAAAAAACTACAAAAATAGTTAGACAATATGAAGTTTGAAAAGTCATATATTTAATCCATTTTATATTTTTAAATAACACTATGATATCAACATTTTTAATGCAATTTTGTTAATATAAATCATGGTCAGTTATTATCATGTGATAAAATATTTCTTATTATCTATAAAATTAAAAGTGTAACCATTCCACTGATTAGAAAATATTGTTTATATTAACTTAATGTATCTAAACAGGGCCAAGAGGAGTTTGCAGTGAAATTGACGGTGACTCCATCACCGTCCCTGGGTCTGAAGTCCAGAGTGTTAAGTTCAGTGGACACGGCTAGTACGGTGGCATCGTTGGGGGCAGTGGGCGTATTGGGGGTCGCGGCGTTCACACCAGTCGCGCCGGTGTTTCTCGTTGGAGCCACGGTGGCTACTGTAGCTACGGGGTTGTATGGCCTCGTGAGGTCCTCATTCCACCTCCATGATAGGAAGGTTCATGAGCAGGTAAAATTGAAATATCCTAAAACAAGATGTTATATTGTAATGTAGTTCTGTGGACACGGCTAGTACGGTGGCATCGTTGGGGGCAGTGGGCGTATTGGGGGTCGCGGCGTTCACACCAGTCGCGCCGGTGTTTCTCGTTGGAGCCACGGTGGCTACTGTAGCTACGGGGTTGTATGGCCTCGTGAGGTCCTCATTCCACCTCCATGATAGGAAGGTTCATGAACAGGTAAAAAATGATGTATCCTAACAAGTAACATTGCAAAGTTTTTAAATGATACACATTCGCCAGGTTTCCCTACTACTTGTAAATTATACTAGGTTTTTATCTATGCAATCTTAAAAAAAAGTGGGGATATAAAGTAAGCAAAGTAGAAGGAGGGAAAATATAAGAATAATTTTTGTTTTATTAACACAGCATTAAATTATTCTTGTCATAATAATTATTAATTTTCCATCAAGTCATTCATATTGATAATGAATAAAAATGTAAATACATAAAATACTTAAATATTAGAAGCGCGTTATTATTACTGCTCGCGTCGTAGTGTACAGTGTTATATTTTTAATTCGCATATTAATTTTTTTTATATCAAATTTTTTTTTAATCCACTAAGCTTACTGTACTTACTTACTATACCCCATAATTTTTTCAAAACTGCAAACACCCGGTTTTAAAAATGGACGTATTTAAAATCATTGCGAATAAACACTACATTATATCCGCAGAGTATAAGCTTAAAAGATGGTGAGGCCCGCGGCAGCTGGTTGAACATTGGGGCGTCTAGCGTGGGCCTGGGAGCCGGCGCCGCCAGCACTCTGCTGTCGCGCTCAGCCGCCGCCGGCACCAACCTGACCAAGGTAATTTATTTTATTTTATTTTTATTTTATTTTATTTTATTTGGATGGCTTACAGCAGATTGATTTACAAAGTAAATTTAACTTAGAACTAAGTCCGCTAATTAAAAGCTATCACATATAACTAATGAAATCTAGCACAATACAATATTTTATATAATTTACAGGCTAGTGTAATTTTTATTTGTAAATTCCTTTATAAAATGACTTGTTATCAAACTCTTATTACAATTATACAAGTCTATATTAGTAATGTCCACCTTATGTCTAGTATCATGACATCTTCAACAATAAATAAGTGGGAGCCGAGCACTGTACTATTGGGCCATGCACCGGTGAAATTACCATCCCCCCAGCAAGGAAACAGTATTGGCAAGGTGCACGATGACAACGCCAACTAGCGGTTGCCATTACAGCGGACTTAGAAATGTCAAATAGCTTACTGTCATTACGAAAAACAATAAACAAACAATTCTTTCCAATGGTATATCGTAATTTAATAGTTTTCTACTAAAATCTATATCAATAATAATATTGTCTATATTATTTGATTAAATAAATAAATGGTAAAAAGTGACAAATGGTCCGCTGTAGGTTGCTTTTTGTGACACGGTGAGCGCTGCGGTCGATTCACGGTTCCCCTCCACCTACTTTGCACCTAGCGAATTGCACTCTCCCATCCTCTAGTCTCTCCCCTTTTCCAATTTCACATCATTAATCCTCTTCTTATCCCCTATCTTCAAGGTGGCAAGGCATCTGCGACGCTTTGATGTTGTGGATGTTCATAGGCTGCAGTTCACTTAACATCAGGTGAACCGCATGCTTCGCTTGCCTGTTATTGCATAAACATAAATAGAAAATAAAAAAGGTTAAAAGTACAGTTGATGTCCGCGAATTAACGTGGTTTATTCTGGTAAAAACAATGTTATTGATTCACTCCAAAACCTATAAAAATCACCAAATATATTTAAAATATTTATCCCAAGCGCATATGCTACTTACTTGAGCTTACTATTTGGTTTTAATTTTAGCTTAATAAAACGTGAAAATCTTATAATTTTGATCTCAGTTATTAATTTTTTTTTAGAAAATAACTATGCATCATGTACAAAAGAAATTATGCAAAGTTACTGCTGTTCTAACTAACGCCCCGTTAAAATAATGTTGTTCTACTTACAGACTGGTCAGGTGTTGACTGCGTCTGTGGAAGTGTTACGACGTGCGAATATCATCGCAGGCGGGGCAGGAGTACTCAACAGTCTTGTACACATCATCCTTAAGGTAAATAAATACCTTAGTGTTAAATAAACACTATTATTTTCATGTTGATCATTTTAGTTATTATTAATAGTTAAGTTACTACTTTGTATTTTCGGACCTTACAAAAATAATGTTTTTTTGAAATTTGGCCTAAAACTTAACTTTGCAAAAAGATATTTTTATTAGTAGTGCTATCAATGGGTGAAATAGTATATGATGATAATATTTAAAAAAATCGAGATTTGATTCGTGGCTAAAACATTTTTTTTTAAATCCAATGACGCAGTTTATATTTCCGTCAAAATCGGCGTGGAGACTCCTTTCAGTAAATTTGGGTGTTCCTCATAGTTTAGGATCCAGTACTTCAAAAATTCACCCTAAATGAAACATTTACTAACCTATATATATAAAAATGAATTGCTGTTCGTTAGTCTCGCTAATACTCGAGAACGGCTGAACGGATTTATCTTATCTTGGTCTTGAATTATTCGTGGAGTTCTAGGGAAGGTTTAAAAGGTGAGAAAAATCGAATAATTGCCGGGTCCACGAGAGCGAAGCCGCGGGCGGAAAGCTAGTAATTAATATTGTATTTACAGTACAACAAGCACGGCGAAAAGCCGACGAAACTGGAGTTGTTCCAGTTCTCGACTGCCTTATTGTTCTTCTGCCACGCCGCCGTGTCCAACCGCACCGCCAAGAACATCGTCGAAGACGCACAAGCGACGACCATTAACGAGTACCGTACGTCTCTTAGAAGCAATAGGCATAGGTAAGTCTTTTATACAACGTGTAATCTTTTGTATTTTAACAATTTCTCAGTAAAAAGTATTAATATCAACAATTTATGAGGATTGGTTCTTGTCGTTTAAATTAGTTACAATTATTGTCCTGTTTGATTTTCCTATGTTATTTTACCATTTTATAATCTGGAATAGATGCGCCAACTTTTGATTAGACTTGCCATAGTGGTGACCATACATTTTTTTACACCACAATGAATCAAAGTTGACTGAAAGTAAAAATCTTTCGAAATTTTAGAGAAAAATACAATTTTAATTGCTTTTTATGTAAAACGTACAAGCATTCTGGGTATTTAAATGATTGTGGTGGATATTCCAATACAAAAGAAAAGTTAGAAATATTAGTAAAATGGCGGACATGGTTAGAAAAAATGTCTTAGAAGGTGAAAATTTTTGAAGCAAATCAATTTTTTTCTATAATTTAAAAAATAAGTTACATTGAATTTTTATTTTATTTTCCTCAAGTAGTTATGAGTAGGCCTACCACCTGGTGACGTATTATCGTTGAATTTTGGGACACGTTGTATAAAGTGAAACACAGATAGGGTCAAGTGTATGTACTTCACTTATCAGTTCTACGCACACAGACTGAAACTTACGCGCTCAATGACCTGAGATATTAAATCTGTGAATGTCGTAAATTTTTGCGTTGCCCTCGCGCTTTTTATGGACTTTGATTTCTGTACTCTTGTATTGTGTGTATAAAACTTTTGCCACGCGGCCGTGTCCAAGAACATCGTCGAAGATGCACAAGCAACTACCATTAACGAGTACCGTACGTCTCTTAGAAGCAATAGGCATAGGTAAGTCTTGTATCTATATAAAGCGCAAACCATATAGGTGCAGATGTCAAGTGTATGTACTTCATTCCTACGCACGTGACCCAAGACATCGCGTGGGTGAATGACGTCAATGTGTGCGTTGCCCTAGCGCGCTTTGTATGCCGTTTAATTTCTGTAGCTTACTTTTTTGTGTAAGTATAAAGCTTCCGCCACACAGCCGTTCTCCACCGCACCGCTAAGAACATCGTCTGAGACGCACAAGCGACCAACATTAATGAATACCGTGCTGCCCTCAGTAGTTATAAACATTGGTAAATCTATTATTTAAATAAAGCACAAAACAGATAGATACAGAAGTCAAACTCGTGTAGGAATCTGACTTTTCATTCCTATGCACACGCATGAAAGCGTGTACCAAACGGATGACATTTCCGCCCAGACCGAACCTTTGTTTAGTACTATATCAATTTTGAAGCACTACACACTTTCTGTCAAACCATAGATTGTATTAAAACTTAGTGAAAAAGTCAACCAGTGCTTCAATGTTTGTTGTTTTAAAATTATAAACAGTACATCTGTGATATCATGCTGTTAAATAGCCAATGTTAATCGATTACAGGAAAATATTCGACAAACTCTCCGCCGAGTCGCGGAGAGTCGCGGGCGCGGTGCAAGGGAACGCCGAGGTGATCAACGCAATCAAAAACATCGCGAACAAAGATCAGTACTTCGCTGACGTACTCCGCATTAACAAGGACATAAATCAGCACAAATTGAGGATATCCATGACGGCAGATGGACGCGTGAATTTAAACGCGGCGCACACGTTCGACCCCTCGCAATTGTATGGACTGGGGAAAGAAGGAAGGGCTCAGCTGTTCTCAACACTAGGAGCGGCCAAAGTGAACACCCCCAATGTGCCTACTAGAGTCATCCCATCAAACACTGCCGTTCAAACAACCTTCGCAGACAAAGAAGAAGAAGCCAACACCATCCCGGTTGGAATTCACCCCGGCGAAGTATTACGTATCGGCGTGCATTTAGTGCGTATCAGTGCGTCCGGGGCTGAAAATATCTCCTCACTTTTAGAGAACTTGAGCAGAGAAGCGTACGACGCGTTGATGACCGTCGCCTTCAATCTCATGAACCAAATGATCCCAGCGGACATTGCGAGGCTGAAACTCCTCAGTCCGAACGAAGATTTAATACAGCAAATCGTCAAATTCGTGTTCAATTACTTGAAACATGAGAGACCGCTAGGCGACCCTTGCCGTGATACAGACAATGGCATCGTTATTGTCCTCAAGGAATTCTTCCAAGAGGGCACCATAAGACAAGATACGATTTTGTATTTGAAAGATTGTCTCTTGAAATGGGTCGACGAAGAATTAGACAAGCGGCGACAGGAGTTTCCTAATAAGGAACCCGTCACTTGTGGAGCTTGTAATGGAGTACGATACGCATAATTTATTATTACTATTTTATATATATATATATATATATATATTAATATTAATTAGTAATAAACTGGGTTCGATAGGGAACGAGCACACTTATATTATATTCCTAAAAAATACATATCAAATTTTTGTGAAATTTTTCAATATTTATCAAAATTATTTACAATATACACACATTACGAATGTATTGAAACGTAAATTAGGTGCACTGTGATATTTTAGACCTGATTGTAAAATAAGAATAATTGAGAGAATATTTTATAATACAAGCTTGTACTAATATTTATTATTGTTGAAATGTATTTTAGTCTTTATATTATGTAGAAATAAATCAATTTATATGAAGGAAATTGTTTAATTTGAAATAATAATATAAAAGGGTCTGTTTACATATATAGAGTTGTTTTGAAGCGGGATATTACTGTGGAATTGGTTCAATAACCACATTTTTCTTTTGGTTGTCCGGAGTCAGCGCTGGGTTGTATTCAAAGAATTTTGCGATAAAGAACCTGAAAGAAAAATAATTCTTATTCTCTTTTCCCCGCAGTGTCCGTCTGTCTGTCTGTTTTTTATGATTATCTCGAAACCATATCTCTTTCTAACCCATAAATAAAAAGAAAAGGAAAAGGGTTAGTCTAGGTGTATAATTAGTTACATAAAATAATTTTATTATTTTTTTTATAATGACTTTTTATAAATTGGATGAAATAAAATGATTATTGTTGATGATGTCGCAAAAAATCTACTTGAGGCTCACAAATTTATAACCTATCATAGATAACATGATAGGTTATAAATTTATGAGCCAAGTGATATTCACCACTCATAATAACTTTAATAACGCCTACGCCTTACTATAACTTCATAATAGTAAAGTTTCTGGAAACCAAAATCTAGTAAAAATGCCTACGCCCGTAATAGTGTATTGTGTACCTACAACTACGTCGTTAGCTTACGAAAGTATTTAACAAGACTTACGAAGTATAATTGTATATCACTAAAAACTACTTAACTAAACCAAAGTTTCCACGGTTACACGAAGGTAAGTAACTATTAATTACTGGACGATCCGCAGGGCTCGATAGACCCGCGTAATAACGCAGCTAATATTGCGTCGCTTGCGTCGGACGTAGCTTCTAAAGTGGTCGCCAGGAGAGCCGATTCGGTTATAAGACTACATATATCAACTAACCAAACCAATATTTCCACGGTTATAAGAAGGCAAACAGCTACTGTTTGCAGGGCGATCCGCAAAGGCTCGACAGACCCACGTAATAACGCTGCTAATATTGCGTCGCTTGCATCGGACGCAGCTTCCAAAGCCGTCACCAGGAGAGCCGGCGCTGCTAACCATCGAGCACCACGACGCCACCAAGATTGCTATAACAGACCAAATTAGGCAGAATTAAAGGCCTAACCTAACCTCAGAAACAATACCTTTTGCGACGACCGGTGGATGTGGCGATGGTCTATGGCGAAGGGCGTGGGTTCGATCCCCACGAGTAAAAACATATTATGTGGTGAACATTGTAATTTTCTACTGTTTGAGTTTTGATCTATCTATAGAATGTTTGTATTTACAAAAATATGTTTAAGTATGTGTATCGGTTATCTAGTTTCTTTAGTACAAGTTTTGCTTAGTTTGGAACTAGATGGCGTAGTGTTAATGTTCCAGTACATTCATTTTATTACGCAAAATCGTATTCACTCATTCTCTCACATTCTCATTCACTCACATTGCCCAAGTATCATACTTAATATCATGTGTGAGTTGTTAGTTACTTATTCAACGTCAGACGTCAAATTGGTTTTCTTTGCAGATAATTATTTTTCACTTCGAAACTCATATACACTAGTCTACACTATGAAACTTTGCAATGATTATTCACACAACATTAATAAATTGTTTACCTTTGACATAACTGCAATCAAGAGTAGCAGAGATGTTGCGGCGGTGACAAAGGCGCTAAGCTTCCCGTACCCTATCACGAGTCGTATGGTTGGTTTTGTTATGCTGCAAAATAAGAAAAGCTTCTTGAGTTTCCTCAGAACTGCATTTATTTTAGTTAGATACAAGAAGTGTGTTCCGTTCTTCCATTCAGAAAAAATCTCACTTCTTTTCGTAAATGATGTACATAACCTACATTCATATTGGTTCTAACTAAAATGTAAAGGAATATAATATAGGCAATAATAAACAAAACTAGCATTATAATATGCTTAAGTTAGAAGACAAACTTCGGACCGGTTCACTTCACAACGGTTTGTTCTAAGAATTGGGAATAGTATTAAAAGAAGTTTCTCAAAGTCCCTAAATAAAATAGAAAAAAAGAAGCTTCTTACACCAAATATAAACCGTGCTATTGAATTCAAAGTTTACATAACGAATTGTAGCGATTGGGGTTTAACAATATTAAAGTGTTTAGTATAATATCACCGTACCGCCTAGCGAAATTGACATTGTTGAGTTTCTGAGCCACGTCATCATCATCCAACTCCAATTCCACTGGTTGTGAAGCAAACGCGCAAGCAGACATTGACACGCCTAGAAGTGCCACCAGCAGCGCTCTTAGCTTTACTCTGACACCTTCGTTGCTTTCCGTATTTGTTGTGATCAACTGTGATATACAAAATGTCGAAAACATTGTTGAAGTTATTAGATACAAATACCGAATTTATTAGTGGTGCAACGCCAACAGGGAAGACTGCTATTTTCCAAGCTTATAAGTGAAAGATTAGTTTTAAAGGCTAGGAGTTAGGTTAGTATTAGATTAAATTACATGAATAAGCAAGAAAGAGAAGAACATTTATAAGCTGGTTTTGTATTAATATCCTATTACAGAGTTCAGACTTCCAACTTCCTATACCTACTCGTAGACAAAACACGAATACATAGTAAAATTATTCGGATTGTTTCTTGCTTTGAAAATTAAAATGAATACTAACATTTGCTCGGTTTTCGTGTTTTAATCTTAACTGCTCTATAAGGGCATTGCTTTCTATTTCCATCTTGACACCCAAAACCACGATAAAGTGGTGTCGATATTTAGTCCATTTAACATCGGTCGTACTTCATGGGAATCAAGAAATCGGGAGAGGTATGGGAAGAAAATATTACATAACGACGTAATTGGTATTGGCGTTGAAGACTTGAAGACCATTTTGACAGGATTGAATCATGTCATATGTTATTATTACTTATCAATAAAAGCACTAAAATAAGGTTATCTTTAAAATATTTGTCCTTGTCTATTGATAGCTACACCAATTTTTTTATGAAAGTCTTGCTCCATCATCAGAAGTTATTGTTATAATCATGAAAACAAAAATATATCTAGAGAATTTATTTACGATTCAAATACATTACAGTTATAGATCACAAACACACAAATATTGTCTGAAGGCGCAAAATTCTTGGAACCAATTAAATGTCATGACGATAATAGTCGCAACTTTATCGCGCAGTTTTCCAAGAGACTTCAAATTCATATTAGCTGCGAAGAGACATACGTTCACTATCTTCAAAACAACCACCACAATTTGACATGTGAGATGTGGTAAAAATAGACCTGGATTTTCCTTAAACAAAACCAAGATATTATATTAATAACCATATAATAAATTATGTAGGTATAAAATAATAATGCCACCCCAGCCGATAGCAGTCATGGTAGCCAACCTCAACAGAGATCAGGTGCACTCTCTATGCCTTCACTCTCAAAATCCGACGGGACGGCAGACCGACACGAAGGCGCAGGGCCGAATTTAAATAGGTAAAACCGCGATGCACAGCTAGTATAAAATAAATAAAAAATCTTACCGTAAAACACCCCATTAAAAGACAACTGTATTGTACAAGACCCATGGAAGTTGATATAACTTTGAGATCATGAACCAACATTGCATCACGTAAATTAGAATGGACTGAAATGGCAGGATTACTTAATGGTATTTCTCCTAAATGTTGCTTTAAGTGATGTATACTTAAACACTGAAAATATGAAGATTATATAGTGCTCAATAAACGGATTTATAAAGACTGATTAGTAATAATATGTCCAAAGAACTGGTTAATCGAATTATTACCAAACCAACAACACCGTAAAAATAAGTGTAAAAAACACTGGCGGTAAATGTAGGATGCTGACAAAATAGCTTGGTGTGTCCAAAGTATGGTTTGAGAATGGGCGATAAAATTACATTAAACGGTAACTTCATCTTATACAGTAAATAATATTAAAATGAAATTGTCAAATTGATTATGTTTAATCAATTAATATTCCATGTCAAATTTAGGTTCGATGTCTGAAGGCTATTTGGGTTAATTTCAAATTTCAAAGAACTATTAAAAAAATGATTTTATAAGTAATGAGCTTCGGAACCATTTAGAAATAGTCGTTTTTATGTAACATAATATATAAAGCGAAAACCAGGGTTTCCTTCAGAAAACGTGAATATACAATTTATTGTTGTATTCTATTACCTATGAAATGAAAAAAGGAAATAGGATGGTTTTACTTTTAATGTGTGTGTGTATATAATACTGACGATTGTTCTTGATTAACTGTATGTATTTTAGATTACTATATTATTAATCGTTCTATTTGTTTTGAAAAAATACAATCCATAATAAGGTGCCCCATATCAGTCTTACCGACATTAAAAATTCCTTTTGGCATATTAAACTTTGTATTAATAAAAAAATACCTTTGAACAATATATCTTTATTTCTAAATGGCACAAACAATAATTTCGAAATAAGTAATTAAGTTACTAAATAAAAAATGAGTATATTAAAACAATGTACTAGCGTTATTTAGAAAACACTATTCATAATATGAATATTATCACAATACACGTCATCCCTTATAAATAGGGAACACTGGTTCATGAACGTATCATCGATAGCAATCTTAGGATTTACTCTCTTACATCCAGTTGAAAGTAAATGCGCTAAAAATGGATGATACCTCAGTGGAGCCGCAACAAATGAACCATCAGAAGTGATGGACAGGTGATGGTTGGTTTGTTTACCCTTTTTCGCTAGCTTCTTAAACTCTGTTATTTTCATTGGCGGCCCATCATGACTTAGGTCACTCTTTATTGACATTGGCATAAAGGGTAATGGATAGGTTGGGTCAATGTCATCAAATATAGTGAAATAATAAAATATTGACATCTCCGGGAAGTCTGCGATCACTTCGGATTTATTTTCAGCAATTTTTTCTAATACTTCAACATGTGATGACGTGGAGTTTGTTACGTTACTAATTCTCTCAGTACTATTCATAATTGTTTTAGTATTCGTCAGATTTTTGTGTAATCTTGTTTGACTTTCAGTGGTATTAACTTCATTCGAATTATCTTTTATAGTCTGCGTTGTTTCTTGCTCTAGACTTCGTTTATTTCTATGAGTACGTATAAACGGCGTATAGTCGACAAGTTTTACTTCCGGAGTGATATCCGAATCAAAAAATATACTCGTCTGATTCAGTACACGATTTATCAAATTCAGGATTGTAGAAAATATTTTATTTTCTTCTTCCACATCAACGGTATTTAATATACTTACATATTTACTTGTTTCGATGCCGTCATTGTGTTGTTTTAAGATTGCTTTTATTTTCTGGTTAACATTTTGGCGGCTATTATAAATGTGGTTAAACGAGTATAAATCAATGCCAATGCCACCGTTTTGCCAGATAGAAAAAATCCTTGCATAAAACGGTAAATAATTCTGAGGCACAGTTCTCCATATGAATCTCAGCGGAGTTTTATCCATATATTTACTGAGCGGCATTAGTGTAATATTCATATTCTGGTATCTCCTCTGAAAATCCCAAATATCCCTTTTATTACTTTGTTCTATTATCAAATTAAGTGTTCTCGGAAATGCAGGAACGAGCTGTTTAAAGAATCTTGTACGATTTCCACCTTGTAATGATGAAGATTGCGAATCGTCGATAAGAAAATAAACATTGAAACGCAAATACGGATACTGCATGGCCATCGTGGAAAGATATTCTGAAAATCTCGGCAAAATATTCTGAGATCTTGATACAATGGAGTGCAGATATACATCGCTGGCTGGTTTCGTATTATTGCACTTGAAGACGACAACTGGTTGTCGTCGATAAGCACTCATTCCTAAAGCGTAGAATACTAGAAATGATATCGCTAATAAAATAAGAGTCATCCAGCACGCAGACATAAACTCTGAAAATAAAGAAACAGTTGATCTATAAAAAAAAACAGAGACAATATCATACAATGTTTACTTGTTATATAGTATTTTTATTTATCAAACGCTTAAAGTTTGACTTAAGACTAAAATTGCCATTAGAAATCTTTGTCGTTACTTTCGTTTAAATAAAACTTTGTATCTTTAAATGGTTTTTAAAATCAAGCTACAAGAATTCCCGAAAAATATTGCGACAGACAAATTCACCTGGCCATCTGTCGAAGCATGACTGTTTCGGGGCGCAAGTGACGTTCCAACCCGTCGTCACAATAGTAGGGGGAGGCTGCGATCTGGGCTTAGTATCCCCTCCTCCATCCACATTTTCTACTTTAAGCAATGGGTATTGTTCGTCTCGATTTGCTTGACAGTTATGCTCCATTTAAATCGCTTCTCTGAAAAATACATCATTCAATATTACAAAAATTCGTGCTGTACTACTAAAATATTTTACGCGTCTTACCTCTTCTTAGATTTTATTTAGTTGATATATAATTAACAAAATTCACCGATTCATAAGTTTATTGAAAATTTTAAAATCGCTTTTAATTTGACATCAAATTTTGATTCGGATTTCAAACTATTGATTTTTATGTGTTTTTTTTTACATTTAAACGATTAACCTTCTTGTTTTGATATTGTCTGTGGATATTAACATCGCATTGAGGTGGAATAATTTTTGACCGAATATTGTTTGTCCGATCTTGATTAAATTTTGTAGGTGAATAGTTTAGACAAAAGAAAATGTAGAGTTCGAAGATTTTATTTTTTATGTTATAGCAGGCAAGCGGGGCATGCGGTTCACCTGATGCTAAGTGAGTGACTGCAGCCCTGCTGGCTGACTGCCCTGTCGGCTTAAAAAAAGGGGTGGGGAGAGGGAGAGAGAATTAATGATAGGAAGTTAGGAGAGGAGCAAAACATGAAGGAATATCGGCGAAAGGGAGGGGAGCCTCTAGATCAATTTTTGTCCGAGTATTTCTGGTTTATCCGAACTTGATAAAATTTGACAAGATAATGAATTCATTATCTCTCAGTTCAATTGAATTAAAAATGGGGGCCATATGAATATAACCGAGTGTGTGTCATATAAAATATATTGATTTATACAATATAACGCATGGTCTAGCTCGGAGCGAACCACTACTTATTTATATCTTCCATATTACCTACTTATTATTAAGTTTTTGATCTGAAAAAGTATAATAAAACGGAATATCGAACAAGTGTCGTAACAATTCATTTTGCAAAAAGTAATTGAAGTAACTAATTGTTATTAGAATAGAATAAATACAAAAAGTTTATGAAACGAGATTTATTTAATTTTTCAGTTATGGAAGTAGCAGATATTTATCAGTCTCGGATGACTTTTAATAATTTTATATTCCTCATAATCATGAGAGAGACGGTCCATCACATGGAAGAATTATAACACCTTGAACCAAAAAATGTTAAGAAGTATTTAAGTTATTACGTTCAGAAACACGTCAGTACGTGAGACGAATGCATTGTTGAATCAACAAAATTACGGTGTAAAATATAAACGTGCCGTATTTAAAATGACTAATGAAACAGAAATTGATGGCCCACGACATGAGTTACAATACTTTATTATTATTACAATCTACAATAAATCGGAAGTGTTTAAGAGTGATAGTTTTTTGAAGATTTTCTTTTATCTTTATATGATTTGATATTACGTAAATCAAATGGTATTATCAATTAATTTTTAATTACTAAGAGGTAAGTGATATTTCCGAATTGCACATATTAATATTATTTACAATATTTTAATAAATAAATATCATAAATATGCAATGATATGGACTGAAAAACATTGTGGATAGAATTGATTTTAACAAATAAACTTTATTAAAACGTTATAATATACAGGGTGTCCCGTAATGATTCCAAATCGGTCCGTAAACGCCGGAGATATGCGGTAAGATACATAAAAAAAATACGGTCGAATTAAAAAAAATAACCTCCTCCTTTTTTTTGTAAGTCGGTTAAAAAACTACAAAATCCTCAATATCTCAAAAACAGTGATATTTTCGTATGACCTATATTGGGCTTTTTTGATAGATTATTAGCTCAGCTATCATCCCCCAAGAGATGCTTCACTCATTACGGGACACCCTGTACAATAGGATTCAGTATCCATAGAAAAAAAGTTTATTGTAGAAAAAGGATACAAAACATTAAATAAATTTTATTAAGTTTCAAATATACTATAGTGGTATTTGATCTTATTTCCTTTAAAAATATTTAATTTAGAATACTGTGTTAGGTGGGGTAGGTACCTACTTACAAACTATTCTGTGATAAAATAACGAGAAAAAGAACTTTAATCAGTTTTTAAAAGGAGTATAAGAAAATTATTTCGTTACAGCCTTTGATTATTTACTCTAATCAAAGGTTACAGCATATTATCCCATACATTGCATATTTTTTCAACTAAAAATAATCAGAGACCATTTTAGTAACGTTTTTTAAGAATTAAAAGACACATTTTTTTGTAATTATTTTAAGCCGGGACTATCTAGCTATTTTTATGCAATATAATAAATATGAAGCCTATTTACACCGGTAAATAAAAGAATTATAAATTACACGAAAATGACGTAAAATTTTAGTGTCACACAATTTTTATAGCTTTGTTTAGTAACGATAAAATAATCGTTGAATTTCATATTAAATAGCGTATAATTTTGACTACAAAGGTAAGTTATTTATACTTTGCAAATAAAAATAGTAGTTTATTTTTGCTGTATTTCATAAATGTAATTAAAATTAAAAATTTACACAAAAAAGCCTACTTCAAATTTCGTCGCAAATTTTGTCAATGTTATACGTTATCTCCTCTTCGTTTTCTTCTTTTTGCTTCTGATCACCCCGCC
>LQNK01000104.1:633843-656909 GCA_001586405.1 Phoebis sennae
CTAATTATTATATTTCCCGCAGAATCTGCCTTCCATATAAAATATAGATTGAAATAAATAGCTTCGTCCCTCATTGGTATATTTTATCAATAAAATCTATACACAATTGTACCCAATCAATTTAATTATAGGTATAGCACAATCCCTGGAATAAACACAATATAATCTCATTTCAGTGAATCAAATGGCTAGTAATGAATGATCCGAAACGAGAACAGCTTCCACTGCTGTGCGATGATTTATCTGATGACGAATATCAGATCGAAGACAGCAACCAAATACACCAAAGACGATTGTTCTCTCCCAACAACGCCAGGTCTAAATATAAAGTTAAAGGAGCAGCCGCCATTATTAAGCAGTGGCCAGGTGGGAATTTTAAAACTACCCCCAAACAGTGAAAAACAAATAAAAAGAAAATAAAAAAAATTATTGCAGCATTAGAATTTTACTTCGGCTATTTTCATATCAAATTATGTTTTTTTTTTATTCCAGTTCATATGTCATCACTGCTTACTTACTGGTGGATGGGATTAGCAATGATTGCACTTATTGTTTTTATTATTTACAATAGCGTTGTTGCTATCGCTATAATTCCTCCTCAATCAAAACTGAACAAAATGCAAGCAAAGTTAGATCATAAGGCCCTTGAGTATTCTGCCTCTTATAAGACTATCTATATGCATATCATCGTCAACAATAATTTAGATTTGGACTTAAACAATTATTTGCCATATATCGAAATCATAGCAAAGACATATCCTACTTTTAAGTACAATTTAGTTGTACTTTTTAATGATACATTAAATAACACAGACGACAAGGAGAACGATTTTCAAAAAAATGAAGTTGCATTAAGTTCACTGTGGAAAGAAAAATATGTGGAACCTATAGTTATCCCAGCAGAAAATATATTTATACAGCGTAAATCATTGACGGCGGTAATGAACGCATCACCGTTGAAAAAATACTGGAGACATTTACCAAATAAGTTTATGGATTTCTTAATTAGATGTATAGCTATATGGAATAAGGGCGGCATTTCCATTAATCCATTGTTACTTACTCCAAAATCACCACATCCCGATTATATGGATGAGATTAAAAATATTTTAAAAAGTGTGGAAAGCCCTAAACTCATAAAACATAAGAAAGATTTTTATAAGGCATTTGCACCAAAGATGAAATTGAAAAAAAGAGTCAATAACATTCGTGATATTATTAATGAATTAGAAACAAATAATTCATCTACAGAACAAAGTAAATCCATAAACTTAGTTGAAGAAGACACTAAAAATGTACCTGAAAAAATAATCATAAATAATACTCGGATAGAATCTTTAAATGTTATGGAAGATAATAGTGCTTCGTTGAAAAATGTTAGGAAGACACATCACATGCAACACAAGTTGGATATAGATCTCAATAATCATTCTGGAAGGATAAAGGGACAAAAGTTTGGTAATGAAACAAACGATTATAATTTGAGACAAAAAAATAATACCATAACTAATAAAGATTCCACCACAGAGCAAAAACTTCTGCCTATGTTTTTAAAGTATTTGTTTTCACCGACTACAGATGCAAATATTCTTTATAAACCTGAACATAGTCAGGACTTTGCTGAGAACATTAAGAATAGTAATGAACACGTTTCTAATAGTTACGCAATTCATGACAAATATTTATCTAAGGAAGGAAACAATTTTATTTCATCAGAATTCGACCAGTTTTTGGATTTAAACTTAGACTTAAAAGGAAACATAGTCGCTACAAAAACTCCTTGCCATGCATTTCTTGGAACAATATTTAATAATGTTATACATCATATAAAGGATGAGACTGTAACAGATTTAATAATATCTGAATTGTCATTCTTTTGTAAAGGAACCTGGACATCTTGTAAAGGCGTTAATGTTATATTCTTATAGTTGTTACATATTTATTTAAATATTAAATTAATTATTTTTAGATTCGCCTTCTTATTCATTTATATTTATTATAAACCTTATTTCTTTTATCGTTAAGTTAACATAACATAAGGAAAAGCACTAAATAAAAAGAACTTATAGTATTATACAACTTTAATTAATCTTAAAATACATCGTTAGAGTTGTTCCATTCGTGATCAAAATAATGTTTGCACTAAAAGTAACAAAATCTTGATCACAAGCAATATTATGACTTTGACATAGTCAAGTCTAAAAAATCTTATTTTCTATTGTTAATGAAGACTAGATTCGACTTTTATTAACTGGTAAGATTAAACGTATTGCATTAATTAATCAGTGCCTATTGTTAACACACCACAAGATAGAAAACATGTGTTAATTTCACGGAGCAACATTTCGAATTTCCGTCGGTATATCATGTCTGTTATTCCATGGATAGGAAGATTGTTTACAATCCATTACTCTCGACATTCTTTCGCATCTTTTACTGACAGTCCAAAATGCGTATCCCTTCGGACATTTGAAAACATATCCTTTATATTTATTACTTCTTGAACGTTGACACTTGAGGAAAGCTGGGGAACATTCTTGGTCAGCTTCAAACGCGAAGTATCCTGTTCCTGGACATGCGTAACTCTTCTTATCAACCGTCACCTGTAAAATTCGGTGATTATACGTAATATACTTAAAATTGTTACAATGCTAGAGACATAAATAAGAGTGAATCAAAATTCGGCTTGTATGTAAAAATTACTTAAATTTACTAAAACACTCAATTTTCATTGGAATGTAAACACCACCAAAGTTTAAAGCGTGCTCATTTACGTTTACACATTGAAAAAAGGTAAAGGCTGCTTACCGGATCTATAAAGTCCCCACTTAATCTTTTGATTCGATGAGTTTGCGCCTTTGTTCCCTCACATTTCTTTTCAGACTTCGATTCATTGAGGCATTGTGTTTTACTTTCATCATAAATTGTATCATTAGGGCAATGAAACAATGCTATTTTTAAGTCATGGCTGTTATCGTCCTCAGTGCATTGATAAAAAATGTTGCAATATTTAGGATGTCTTCTAAATGATGTTGGACACACATAAGCATTCTGATTCTCATCCATATCAGGACATTTGTTGTTAGAGGCTGAATTGCTTCCAGTAGTCGATTGCGATGCCTCTGTAGTCGATTTATCATTTTCTGTGGCTTCTGTTGTAGATGTAGGCTGCTGTTCTGTAGTAGACATTTGCGTTGTTGCTTCGCTTGTCGTCGATTCTGTTGTCTTGTCTGGTTGAGTTGATTGGTCTGTAACTGTGGTTGATCGATCTGTTGTTGTTGTTTCCTGGTTTGAACTGGTGGAACTGGTTGATTGATCGGTAGAGGACGTTGTAGATTCTGTTGTTGATTTTTCAGTTGAAGCAGTTGCTTGCGTGGTTGTTGAAGTACTATCTGTAGAAGTGCTTTGTTGCGTTGTAGTACTTTCTGAACTTGTAATTTCTTGAGAAGTGGTTTGCTGAGTTGTAGTGGTTGACTGATCAGTTGACGACGTTGTAGATTCTGTTGTTAGTTTTTCAGTTGAAGTAGTTTGTTGCGAATTTGTTGTGGCAACATCAGTAGTTTGTTGCATCGTTGTACTTTCTGAACTCGTAACTTCTTGCGTGGTAGTTTGCTTACTTGTAGTGGGTTGCTGTGTTGTAGTTTTTATTTCTTCTGTTGTTGTTGATGTGCTATCTGATGTTGTGATTTCTACTGGTGGGTTTTCTGTATTATTTGACGTCTGAGACTCAGAACCACTGCAGTTGCGTGATGGATAAACTGAATCTTCGTGATTGCAAGTATCCAAGGTAGGATCCCATATTGTACCTTCTCCACATTCAAAATGAAAGATGGAAAAACTTGAACCATCATTATTCCAATCAACACATCTATAAAACTTTTTGCAGTCGGTTGGGTTTGGATAGAAACCAGCTTTAGTGCAGGTAAAATTTCCTTTTTCTTGTTGTGTAGATGTACCATCATTTTCATTATTTTCTGAGACTCCGTTATCCGTATTAGCTGATGTGCTAGTAGTAGTAGAGCTAGATTGGGGTATTGTACTACTAGCTGTACTATCTGTTGATGAAGGAAAATCTTTTGCTGTAGTAGATGAGACATTTGTATCTTCCATCAAACAAGATGGATTTGCAACATCTCTCGGATGGTTGCAAGCTGTGATTTCTTGATCCCATATAGTACCTTCACCACATGAGAAATCATATCGAATAAACCCATCTTTTCCGTCATAAACACATCTATAAAACTTCTTGCAATCATCAGAACTTCCAAAGAATCCTTCATTACTACAAGAATCTACATTATTTGGCTTTGTATTCTGCGTTGAAGGCTTAGTTGTCACTGAACTGGAAGTTGATGTCCAAGAGTTATCTTCTGTTGTTTTTGTTTGACTTGATGAACTGGATGTAGTCATTGTACTTTCAGTTGAATAACTTGTAGATGTTGATGAGGCTTCCGTCATTGTTTGAGAAGTATCTTGTCCTGCACAAGAGGGATTTTTGACATCTGTCGGGTGATTACAAGCTACTATATCCTGGTCCCATATAGTGCCCTCACCACAAGAAAAGACATATTGAGTATATCCATCTTTTCCATTATAAACACATCTGTAAAATTGTTTGCAATCTCTAGAACTTCCGAAAAATCCTTCCGCACTACAAGAATCTTCATTGTTCGGTTTGGTATACTCTGTTGATGATTCTGTCTGGGGTACTCGTTGTGTAGTTGAACTTTGTTTAATATTGTTTACGGTGGTACTCCAATTATCTTTATCAGATGTTTGTTGATTTTGCTGACTCTCGGTAGTAAATCCGGATGAAGATGACGATTTCATAGTCGTTGTTTTAGAGGATTCCACATTTTCAAATGAACAAGAGGGAGTACTCACATCAGTCGGATAATTACAAGCAACTATATCTTGATCCCATATCGTTCCTTCACCACAAGTAAAATCGTATTTTATGAAACCATCCTTTCCATTATTAACACACCTATAAAACTTTTTACAATCGGTAGAATCACCAAAGAATCCTTCTTCATTGCAAGTTTGTTTCGTATCGATCGACGATGGTCTCAAACTAGTACTGCTAGTAATAAAACCTTGTTCACTAGATAGCTCATCAGTAACTGGTGGACTTATTGAACTAGAATCTGTATTAGCCGGGTTCGTGGAAGTTGAGGGTAATGATGGCGTGGTCATACTCGTTGTGGAACTCTTGGAACCTCCCGGTAAACAAGACGGATTTTTTACATCCTGTGGATGGTTACAAGATGTTATATCTTGATCCCACATAGTTCCTTCTCCACAGGTGTATTCATATTTAATGTAGCCATTCTTGCCATCATCCACACATCGGTAGAATTTTTTACAATCATTTACATCACCAACGTAGCCTGGCGTAGTGCAAATATTATCTGAAGCTGGTTTCATAGTGCCCACTGATTGGGTACCTGTCGGTTTAACAGTATCTGTTGATGGAATATTTGTAGTACTTGTTGATATTGTAGTTCCTTCAAGGGTCTGGTCGTCTTGAATAATCGGCTTGTATTCAATGTCTTTTTCATCTTCTTGGCTTTTATGACATGATTTAACATTTTCAATGTGGTTACAAGAATTTATTTTTACGTCCCAAGCGGTGCCTTCACCACAATTGAAATCATACTTTTCATATCCACCCATACCATTGTTAACACAGCGATAAAACTTTTTACAATCTTCAGGATAAGGATAAAATCCTTCTTTTACACAACTACCTCGACTTTCAGCTGATATCATGTCAGCGTTATATGAGAATTGTGTATTTGCATTTGGCTGTAATGTAGAATAAATTAAATTGTTATTTTCCTTTAATGATGTAACCTTTTCTGTGGTATAATCGAAAGTTGTACTATTTAATTTATTTAGTTCATTGTAACCATAGGTTGTGTATACAATTCCATTGTCAACAGTTGTAGGTCTTGTAGTCATTGTAGTTTCACTTATATAATCACTACCTTTACTATTTTGACCACATTTCTCTACTGCCCAAGCATGATTACAGGATTCTATTCTCGAGTCCCAAACAGTTCCTTCACCACATGAAAATTCATATTGAATAAATGTTCCTCTGCCACTATCAACACACCGATAGAATTTACTACAATCATAAGTGTCCCCCATAAAACCAGATTTTGTGCATTTATTTTGCAAAGTTTTTAATGGTTTATTTGAAATATTATTTATAACCTCTGTTGTAGAATCTGTATTCCTATTTTGGCTTTGTTGATATCCACTATCATAGTCCATAATATCATTCACTATTGTTGTCGTTGACACCGTTGTTGTTCTCATTGTTAAAGATATGAAAGCACCAGGAGTGTTCGAAGAACCAATTAATGAAGCTGGTGATCCTTCATTGTTAACTCCATAACTAATATCTACTTCACTTGCAGTTGCTGGAGTATTATGTGTATCGTAATTATACAATTCTGTTGTAGAAATAACTCTATTATCTAACAAATTTTTACTTCCACATTCCTTTACGGCCCATGCAAAATTACAAGCTTTTAATTTATCATCCCATACTGTTCCTTCACTGCATGAAAATTCATATTTTGTGTAAGATCCTCTCGAATTTGCAACACATCTATAAAATTTATTACAATTATTCCTATACCCAAAGAAACCACTTTGATGGCATCTATCATCATAATTTTTATTATTTATTTTATTTGTTTCCTCGAAATCATTATATTCAGTTTTGTTTATATCAGTTTCATTTTTGTTCGATGCTGGATGAGATGGAGAATAATCTGGTTGATAGATTTTATCTCCATAATTCAAATATACTGGTACATTACTTGTGGTTGTACTTTTAATTGTCGTTCTTTGAGGTAGTTCGACGTAAGCCTGATTGAGTAAAATATTGTTGTCATCTTGAGGTTTTATTTGGTTTGACGTGGGTTCATGATTAATTTGAGGCTTAAGTTCATTATTTACATTAACAGCTACGTTTTCTTTTGGCTTTTTATCACCAAATCGATCTATATTCTCCATATATGTATTGACGCGTCCACATCGCGTATTACGGGCTAACCATGCATGATTACATCCCTGCGTAGTATCGTCCCATATAGTCGCATCGCTACATAGAAATTCGTATCTGATAAACCCTCCTCGTAAATTACTTACACATCGATAAAATTTCTTACAATTCTTTGTATCTCCCATAAACCCCTGTGAATAGCAAAGGTCTCCTTCCTGATTATTTCCGTTTTGAGTATTCGTGGATTGTATTACTTTATTTGCCTGTAATACATCACTAGGTGATAGAGTTGTAATATTATTGTAGTTGTTAAAAACAACTGGTGGATAATTAGATAATATATCATTATAATGCCCTGGTGGTGAAGGTTCATGTAAATTTATAGAATTTTGTGGCACTTCAGTAGTCTTTATAGGCCTAGGCAATTCTTGTTGCACAGCATCTATTTCGTTGTCATGCCTTTCTTCAACATTGAATCCATTTGACACACCGCAATTGGAGCGTCTCGTATTTTGTGGATAATTACATAATTCTTTCTCAGGATCATAAACGGTGCCCGGAGCGCACTGAAACTAAAGTTAAAATATAAAATTTAATTAATAGATGACAAAATGCTACAATACAAATTATTTCAATGTTAAAAAAGTCTTACCCTGAAAACCGTATACTTTTCATTGTGTGCCTTTAAGCAGCGATAGAAAATCGAACAGTCATCAACATCAGCTTGAAAGCCTTCTTTATGACAAAGAATAGGGTCAGGTTTGCTTCCTGAATAAAGCTTGACTATCCGACCGTTCACACGTTCTTTTCGATGATTCTCCGCCAATGTGTCTAAAAATATAATGATCACGATTATTTACCCTATAAATACTCGTATATTCACTTATTCATTAATTTGTTTAAACTTACCGTTATCTTCTGTTAGGACATAACCTAAATACAGTATGAGTAAAAGAAGTGGTAATTTGATAAAATACATATTATTTGATTTTAATAAGGCAGTTGTATTATCTATGGCAATGTATTTTAAGTAATATGGTTTTCTATTATCTCTTCATTATAGCTGCAACTGAAAAAAATTGTGATATTATATTTACATTTATTTATCAGTACCTTATCCAAATATATTCGCTATTAAATGTTTGAAATTTAAAAATAATAGGTTATTATTCTTAAGTTATCCAGCCTTAATATTTCTTCTTGACATAAAAATAATGAAAGACCAAATTTAAAATGTTATTTGATAAAATTCAATCATAAGGTAGGTATTTAACAAACAAAATATATTTTACTTTAATAAATTATAGCAAATAAATTAGAACGAGCAATAATCATAAAATATTTATCAACAGGTTTAAATTAATGCAAACGTCATACTTTATGTATACGAGTGCGCCTCGCCTCTCAGTATGAAGCAGAAAAATCAATTACTTTATTAAAATTACGCAAGACTTATGACGGAATATTGAACATACATTCTTAAAGCTTATTTTTGTATGATATCACAACGAAATAGTTACGACTTATGATTACATTTAATATTCCACTCGGCATGGTTAACTCGAATTCCCGTGAAGATTTAACATTTCCAGTAAATCATGCTCAGTATCTTCTCAAGCTATATTTGCGGGAACTATCTTTAAAGGTCACATGTAAACAACCACCCAGCCTTCGGATGAACATATCGACGCATACTCCGCTAGTTCATTGCCACGAATAATTACGGGTTGATCTCGCAAAAAGCAAGAAGAGCAAGATGTGAAGAATTGTTTCTTTTTTGCGTCTAGATGACACACTGCCTTTTTATAGAGAGACGGCCCAGTGTGCGAAACTAATTGCGTAGGGTTATAAGATCGGAATGAATAAAGCGTTGGGAGTTCAGAAAATGTGCTCGAGTGTGACTCGAACTGGGAGGTTTCGTTCCTTGGAATTACTTTTAAATTGCAGCAATTAATGTATTTTTATTTACACTTTTCTTTATGGCATTGTAGGATTTTAAAGAAATTCGTGATGCTTTTTGACCGTGACAATGTATTTGCTTTATGATATAGCTTATTTCTAAACTACGTGACAATAATTAAAATACGGTGAATCACACACTATAACTCTGAAAACTGGGTGTTATTTAAAGACATATTCATACTTTATATGGAAGAGAAGATTGTATTACGGTTATTGAGTTGTTGATTAAGTTATGAATGTTATTACGAACGTTATGAACTAATAATGATCATAACGCGATCACTATTTTTTATTAAAAACCAGTCTTTTATTTTCAACCCTAGAGATACAAGGTCCTACATAATGACTGTATAATAGTTCTCTCGGCATAATATAATGTACTTTTTAAACATTAACCTCAGCCTGTTTTTGTAGCTGTAAGTTATCTTAAAATGGCATCTTTGGCGCTGATTGCACGAATGTTAACAATAGATTTTTTCAATTAAGGATTAATTGTAGCAGTACGATTGTTTTTTTTTTCGTTCTATTATTGTAAGGTTGTTAGGAATGTTTGTAACATGTACCGAATAAGGACCATAAGTAATATATGTAAGAATATTTAGTAAAATGAAAATATTATGAGTTTATAGCAAAAAGTAAGAATTACAACCAACGATATTAAATTCATTACTTAAAATATGTTGACGCTACCAAGATATTTATTCAAAGGAAACGCATATTTATTTATGTACTTTTTTAACATTAAATCCGTTATTTCCCACATAATACGATCTAATCGTAATGCCCATTTATATCTCATTATGCACAATAAATTGCGTGCATTTTTTAACAAGCGCCTATAGCATCCAGTGAATTTATCGCGAACATAAATCATGCATAATTGGCTGCGTACCTGCTCGTACGTAAATAAACTTTGATAATATAAACCTTTTACTTTTCTTGTAACGAGAGTAAAATTGCATAAGCCGATGCGCCACCGACATATTTATTAGGACCTGTTGAAGGGTTGCAGAACCCGCTCTTGAAGATTCCCTTAATAGCTGTTGTGGTCAGAACTGCATTCCTCGCAGACCGGATAAAGATATCTAGTAGTCAATTATTGCTGATTATGAAACGTATTATTAAGTTTAATAAAATAGGCACAAAATTGTAAAAGACCAATGGAGCAGTGTTTATAAATGGCTTTTCTATATGCAGAATTCATATTTTGTTTAATAAGCTTTTGTTTTGTTTCTTTTATAGCTGACCGCCTGTAATCATATGCTGTTAGTTTTTGATATTTTTCGCGTTATAATGTGAAGCTGAAATTATTCTTTTTTATAAACGTGTTGATTTGATAACAGACTGAAGTTGATATATTTTATTTTTTGAAGTTATATATATTTAACAAATTAAAGCTTTTTTAAATAAATTTTTAATAGAATTATCCTGTTCATATCCTTTACGTACGAATGATCATTAAGTTCAAAATATACATGTCACAAACTAATGATTTTCTTACATAAACACCGGAAGTACCTAATGTGAAATGCTAAATTGTTTCAGCGTGCAATGAGATGAATCTTACACACGATCCTACGTGAGTGGTTGGTCGCTACGTGCCATTTCCACGTGCACTTCAATTAAGCGAAGTACAAGTGCATTTCACTTAAATAATATTTTGCATTAAGTATTTTTTTATTAAGATAAGTTATTTCTACTAATGCTTATTATAAGTACGAAATTAACTATGTCTGCCTGTCCCTGTGTGTGTTTAGGCATAACGACTGAACTGATTTGGATGAATTTTGGGACAAAAATTTTGGAATGGACATGAAAGTTTTTATCCCGGAAATGTTGCGGGAACGCGAATTATGATTTATTGATTTTTGTATACTTTATATCATAATAAACACAAGGCCACCGTTCAATTTTTAATTAACGGCAAGAAGGTATTCAGCCCCCTGTATCCTGTCAGACCAGGGCTTTGTGTTCACGTCTCCGCTGAAGGTCGAACCCAGAACCTCTTGATTAAAACGAAATAAACAACAATTATGTTGATTTAATACTATCAATTCTATAATAGACTATGGATGACTATTTTTCACAAGGAATATAAGTTTTCCTATATTCTAAGTTTTAATTATATGGGTACCGATTTAATTTTAATGACGGGTTGTATCATATGCTATTAAGTGGTTACATTATACAATTGCTACCAGGATACCGATAAAATAGTTTACACTTAACGTAAGGTAATTATTGGTAATAGCGGAATTACAATTAAATTCCATACGCGAGCAGTCAATGGTCATTGAGCAATCTCGTTCACGGCCAAGGTAAGGCGTGTAAACAATTAGTCATTAGAGATGCGCCGAATATTTATTCGGTATTCGGTATATTTTTCACTATAAAGGTAAAGCCGAATATTTTCAAATTTTCCGAATATTTAAAAATTCCCATCGTAGCGTCTGAACTTGTATACGCGACAAAACAATCAAAATATGACAAACCGAATAATTCGGACGTATATCCGGTTCGATCGAGTAGTATTGTGTGTGTGTTTGTTAAAACGCACTAATCTTCGAAAATGCTAGATGGATTTGAATAACATTTCTGATTATGATAGGTACGTTCCTGAGGAAGGGTTAGGGTGATAACGTGAAGCGGAAAAATAGCATTCATAAATATTTTAAGGGAATTTTACCGATTTTCTATCTTAATATTCTTAAATGCATCATGGACTATCACTGAATTTGTAGACATTGCCGGAACATCGACGGAAATCTCGAAAATCTCTAGATGCCAAATACAAAATTTGCTATGTCAATTAAATTTAATGTTATAAAAAGGATAGGTATATTACTCTTTCGCTTCTTGTTGAAAAAGTCAACACTTATTCAATCAGTATTATGCGATGGAACAATTTTTAAATCTATACAAAATACAATTAATCCAACTCGTGACATTTTTTATTCTCTAGATTTCCACTGCTAAAGATAATTCGAATACCATAAATTTCTTCTATAAAAGGAAATATCAAATTACCGCATTAATTAAGTTTATGGAAATCATCTGTCAGTTATCCTCCATTACTGTAGGAAGACCTTGACCGTGCGGGGTTGTACTAAGGCTCCATAATCAAGGTGCAAGTCAATTTTCCACCGTGATCACGATTTTCATGCGGGCATGATGCGTTCATTACCCGATGATATCATTTTCCGCAGCAGTATTTCAAATACCTAATTATTTCTTTTTTATTTTAATTACAGCAATTTGTTTATTGTTCTTTATTGAAATAATCGTGTTGGGCGTTTTTTATAGCTTAAAGTACGCACCGTATAGATGACTTTATTCGTGAGTGCAATTATTTAATTTAAAAGCTGCCGAATATTTTTTTAAACGAAAACGCACAATTAACTTAAAGAAGACTAGCTTAAAAAGGTTGTTTATAGGTAGAAAAGTTACACTATGCATCCGTCTTCCTACTTGCTGAAGTACAAGAAGATCAAAAGAACTTATTTTATTACTTCCCAGATTTCTTACGTGTATTTAAATCTTTAAAAATATTTAGTTTTTATTAGGTATATGAAAACTTCTATTTCTTGCTTGCTGTCTCGATCCGCACTTTATCTCTTTAACTGTACCGCAACACTTTTTATTACACGTTCGAAACAAAATGCCTACACACATTCTTCCTTAAGCCCTAATATAAATATATTCCTTTCGATATTATCGATGTAATATTAGCTACCTACACGAAAAAAAGGAATAGCCTGCCAATAAAATTGCGAAGGATACGAGTTTTTTTATTCCATTCCCGTTATATCCGTTCCCAGATGTCTTATGACGAAAACTAGTTATTATAATTTGTTAGATCATTATGATTATGCCTCGGGATATTTGCGAATATATTTAGAGCTCCATTATTCAATTAGTGCTTTACCAAGCTGATGAAAAGTTAAACATTTGTGTATTTCGTCTATATTTATTCTTAATAGTAGTTGAATAACCTTTATAAGAAATGGGTCTTTAATATTTATACAGCGGCTGGGTTAGGTACTTTTTTTATTTTTTGCGGTAGGTTTCGGTATTATGATTTATGCACAGTTTCTATAAAAATAAAACGAGTCGTTTTACTTACGGATAGTAGACTATCCGAAAAGGTGTAGCGTAAGTCTAATACGTATCTAATGTATAAACAATAAACGTGGCGTTAACATAACGAACAATGCTTTATGTTGATAGAGTGGATATAGCTATTAATTTTTTTTTTTTTTAATATCGCGGTAACTCTTTGGCGTCCGTCAAACTCGAGGATACTATAGACTTCCGTTTTAAATTAATCCAGATTAATCTACGGTACGATAAATCCGCTTTACTTATCCACTTAATTCAAAACTTTTTACGTAAAGGTTTCAAAGATGCAAATTCACGTAACATACCTTTAAGCAAAATCATATGTGATAAATCAATGTGCCGCAAATCGCCTAGTTTAGTAACCGTCATGCGCTGAAGGCCGTAGATGATATCTCGATCATCCGGCGATTCTCAGCTTCCATTGAGTAACAGATACCTCTTAACAATGTACTTTCCTATTGTATCATTTAATTATATGGAGTAGATAAAAGCTTTTAAATCTTTTAATCCTATATTGAAATGCCGTATCACATGATCAAGAACGAATTGAGCATTACAATTTACAATGTGTGTTAATTTGATTGTTTAAATACTATTAGCAATGCTTAACCATTGGGCCATTTTGTTTTTTTATGACTGCTGTAAAAGTCTTACACCTCACTTATGGGAAGTAAATTTCCCCATATCCCCCCTCAATTGTCTTGTTAAAAAACGAAGTAACTTTATCGGTAGTAGTAGCTCATTAATACCCGGTTCCTATAAAAGCGCCTAGTTGGATAGAAGTAGTCGATCCTCTTTAATAAGTCTATATTTGATAGCTAAGCTTTCAACAACAGATTGTTAGATAATAAAAGAAATAATAGAAAAACCGCAACCATACATGGATAGGTCATTTAAGTTAAACTTTGATGAACCACTAACATCGGATTATTTATTATCCAAACTATCAAATCAAATATTTTTATAACGGGAAATGATTGCCGATGGAT
The DNA here is from genome assembly GCA_001586405.1 of Phoebis sennae. Lineage (NCBI taxonomy): Eukaryota > Metazoa > Arthropoda > Insecta > Lepidoptera > Pieridae > Phoebis > Phoebis sennae. The sequence continues at coordinate 647,935 of LQNK01000104.1, forward strand.
TGGTTTATTTCGTTCATTATAGCATAATACTCGCTAAAACAATAATTACTTTATGCCTGGTGCCGCTGTGTTTTATTAAATCATTTAGTGTGTTCGTCACGAGTGACTCACCGTTGATTACATTTAGAGAAAAAACTATAAAATTACGTATTCATATCCTCCGTAAATGTTTTAGCATATCACATGAATATAGAACAAAACGCTCAACGTAATTATTCTTCTGCCTAATTAAGCTGTATTACAAAAACACACCTTTGTGTTTCTGCGCCATATGAGACAAAACATCCATTTTTGGTCTATCTTCTGCGATTACAATCGTGTAATTATATTTTTGTGAATTAAACATGGGTTCAGCGACCTTGCTTGGGTGCGCCTAACATCGAATACCACTTATGATGCACAGTAATGCGAAGTTGAACTTGAATGATCACGCACTGTCGTGAATAAATATAGTCAAAACTGATATGCATGGTTTTTGCAAAAATTTTAATAACCTCGAAGTACTATAATTACTGACAACATACGTGAGTTTACTCTATGGCGCTTAATAATTCTAGATTTTTTCTTGCATTCTAAACAAACGCAAGAAATATATATCTCCTTAAATGTTGACTAAATTGAAGGTATATGCTAAGAAAAATAACTTGAGTCACGCAAAACTTTTCCTTATCAAATAAAAACACAGAAATACAAAAGGTAGGATTTAAGGAAAATTTTGATAAAGGCGTTGGCAACAATTGGCAAAAAAACACGATTGTATGACAAATCGATGCACAGCCTTATTATATTAAGTAAGTGATATCCGTCATGTAATCAGGTAAATGGTCAGGATATTTCACTCCGTGTATGGAATAATGAGTGAAATTATTTAGGAAAGAACGGAATCTTGGCATTGAACTTGTATCGTTCAGACCCACTTGGCGGTTTTGCCAAATATGCCGAGTATTTGCATCTAAATACACTATGAATTTCTAATATAACGGTACTCTTTTTTACTTTAATGGATATATCTTTAAATAAAGCTTCTAGAATTGCCCGGCATTCATCAAATTCTAAGTACAAATGTTACTAAGCTTCACTTAGTACGTATTCTCCCCTAAACCAATGATTAAAAGATTATGAATACATTTTTATAAACCACGTTATCTATACGTTCTTTATTAATATTTTATATAAACTTAGTACTATAAACGACCTAAATTTACTTACATAATCGCAACAAGCTTTGGACACAATATTTCCCGGTGTAGGTTTCCATAGATAATATTGCATTTTTACATATTTACAAGAAACGCATCTTCCATGGAAATCAACTCGGCGCTGAATGAACCTTCGGCGAACATACAAAGGAGGTTTCATTGTCCTAGCCAGTTGTGCTCCAGACGATGTCATAAGACCGTGACCCAATTATATAGAAGGTTATATGTCTTAGATTAAAGCACTGCATAGCCTGAGATTTAAAACCCTATGAAAATCTTTCATAAGACTATCTGAAACATTTTTTATTGCAAATTGAGCCTTCTCAAACTTTGGTCCTGTAACTTTTAGACGTAGAAAGAATCAAAAACAATGTTACAAGATTATATCGATCAAAATATTTGGACGAATTTACGTCTGCTGTAGAAGATAATTTAACAATGTTAATATCAGCGGTATCCAATCTGCACAATAAGTATTGGCAGCCATAACTCTTTTTCCAGTGGGTAATATTCCAAAAAAATTCAGAACATATTTAAAAAGAGATCTTCAAGGAAAAATTGTGATTACTACAAAGCCAATTTTTGCTTTACTTTGTGCTGTGAAATTAATACGAATTTTCGTAAAAAAGGAACATAATATGACTGCTTACGATTATTACATTTTAACTATAGGAGGCGCAGTTGTCCCTTGCCAAAAGAGGAAAATGTTGAATTACTACTAACATTTGTTTAAAATTGTATTATTTTTCACACTAGGAATAAAGGTTACAACAGGATCAAAGTTGTACAGCATTTAATTTGCAAATAATGAGTCTTTATAATTTTTGAGAAACCACTAATTTGTCAGATAAACTATAAAAAAAATGGATTTAACTTTGCACTAACCCTTCCTTGACAGCTAAAACATAAAATTGTGTTCTCCGACAAACGCACGCTAAATTAAAAAAAAATCAACATTGCAATGGACTGTCTCTACTTTTAACCCTATTAATATTCATTGAAACCTGTGCTATCATAAGATACGTAACAAAATATGCCATAAAATTAATAACCGCCATCGTATACAAGTCATAACCCTGTTTGTAAACTAAAAAAGCAGCACAAAATATTGTGATAGCATAATGCATATTCTTTTCAATAAATATCTATCTAACGAAGCTTTGTTGGCCGCCCAAACTGGTTCGCGAGTCGTCATATTGAATATTGACGTCGCCTTATAAAACTATCTCATACCTTTTATTACAGTGCAATCCTCATGCGAGTTAAAAATAAAAATAGAACCAGTGGGATAAAAAGTGCAACACCCGCTACCTGTATGCACCTTGCTTCTATATTTTGTGAAATAAAGGTACAAGAGCAATCTTATGTGCGTACTTGCATTCCTACGTAATAGGCCGTAATAGTTCGCTGTTCGCAGCCTTTTGTTTGCTTTTTTTTATACACCTGGGATTTTACTATATTAACATTCCTAAACAATGTTCTGCTGAGGTAAACAAAGGTGTATTTAATAAAGTTTTACGATGCACAAAGTTAAGTCGAAGAAATTCGATCGACAAACAAATAATTTATAACAATTAAATCAATGAAAGAAAATTACAACAAGGCATTAATTCTGCTCGTAAATGCCTTATTTACATTGCAATTTATTATCATCCGCTTGTACTTTTACAACTCATGAAATGTAACACAAAACGCGATCATCATTTATGGCTACCTATACGATACGTATTGTATTTCGATGGCAGTAAATTAATCAATCCTTTCTTTTTCCGTTCCGGCTTCACGCGGATCGAAGTAACCTTTTTTATTAATATTTTTGTAGTGATAAAAAAATATGTTAATCTGACGATTATCACAGCCGCTTCCTAAAGAATTGCAACTTGCAGTAGAAAAAATGAGTCTAACAGTTGTAGACTGTCCACTGCTATTGCGACGGACAATCGCATATGTATGCAAAGAATATCATAATCCGATAATTAATTAAAAATTAGATACATTTTCTAGCTGGGTGAAGATTCGCAAAACGAAAAAACAAAAACAAAATCTTCGAAAATACGTAAGCGTTTGGGTGCATCGAAATGATACATAACACTTAAAATTATAGTAATCGTTCTAGGCCCTAATTATACCATCACGTTTTTGTCTACCTTTTGCAGTCAATGTCCAAATGATATACATTCATGATATCGAGCTAACCGCAACTACTTTATGTACTTATATAATACAAAAAGTACTACTACTTTATGTACTTTATCTACTTTACGTATGCGAGATTTATATAATACAAAAAGCTGTAAAATTTTCACCCTATTGAAATTTATAACACGAAAAGGAAAATCGACACAAAATTTCTAAAAACTTTATAACGAAATCATTATAGAAAAAAAACTTGCAGCAAATTTTTGTTCAAAATTTTAAAGAATTTATTTCTATATGCATTATAAAATAAAACCCCAATATCATTCATTTATGCCATTTAATATGCGATAATTTTTTCCCAAAATCACATATTTTTGAATGAAAATGCACGTGTACCCTGAACTGGACCAATAGCGTGAAAATTTTAGACAATTATAAACGATTTAACTTTAATGTTGTCGAAACTCCCTCTAATCCAAAAAAAACTATCACTAACAAGTTGTAGACTAACAGCTATCGATAAAATTAACATGGACTGAACGGACAAGTGTGCTTTCGAGGGCTATCTCAGATCTAGACTTGCGTTGAAATGCCTCATTGTCTTACAAGAACACTAGTTACGAGAAAACTGTCGATATATGGTTAAGTTAATTACATTTAATTCGCCACTTACACTTATCTACTAAAGGTTTAATCTATACTAATATTGAAAAGTAGATTTGATTTTTTGTTTGTTTGAAATGAATTGTTTCCGAAACTATTATGCTCAGGGAGCGAAGCCGCGCGGAACACCTCGTTTCTAATATTTTTGCGAATGATTTAGATTAAACAATAGGTGAACTAAAAATATGATTGAAAAATTCGTCTACTAATTTATTCTATCTTGTTATAAGATTCATAAAAATATACCATATCATTGCATGTAGCCATGTGAATTGCTATCATACCCTGAATGTAGAGACAAAAGTATTATAGTTATAAAAAAACATTAGCAAATCCATCGTATTCCTTTAATTAACTTAAAAATACATAGTTGGTTAAACTATTAGAAAGCATTTAAGAAATAGCTGACGGTTAAAATATACACTATTCAAGTTTATATTTTGATTTAATTTGTTTTCCCTAAATACAAGTCCGAAGTAGTACCATTAGAGTTGGTGGTTGATGTAAGTAACATGGATTTCTCAAAAAAATTGATAACTGATCATGATAAAATAACAATAGATGGTAAAAACATCCTTTTATAAACACTTGAGTGATAAGATTTAAATAATTACCTAATTCACACTCATTGTGTTTCCATTAAGCTCATACATGAAGCCTGAAGATAATAAAACATGCCCTAGAAATAGTAAATTACTTATTATATTAATTTTTTATACTATTAAGAAGCAAAGATTCGTATGAGCGTATATAGTACATTACAGGATGAACGAAGTCAATTGTTAATTATTACTGAACCTGCAAACTCCATTTTAAGAAATTTTTATGTCACATAAATTATATTTTCCCGAATAAATGTATCTACGCCATGGATATAATGATATTTTATATGATGAAATTATGTAATACTTTTGAAACTGTATAAATTATATTATATTATCGGAAGAAATAATAAAAATTTTGCTGTATATATATCTAACAACAATTATAATGAAAACTTGTATAAGTCATTATGTTATAAATATTGCTAAACCACAATTTAAACTAAAAACTACACCTTAAATACAAACTAGACTATAAAATAATAATTTGCTACGAATTCAAAACTAAGTATGTTTAAAAATGTCGGAAAATTCAAAATGAGCTCTACTAATCGAGAATGCATCGTAGTATAGAATGATAATGTGAAAAGCGTGTAGGTGCTGTGTGCTGGGCCATTTTTCTTTAAAAACAAACGTTATCTGAGTTGCTTCATTGCATACAAACTTACGCACTGCGAATAATCCGCCTGCATACTTTCAAAGATTTATTTATATAGATTATTCTATTATATCTAGGGAATGTTCAATCCTAATTTACAATGCAATTTAATTATTGAAATACTTAAATATACGCACAACGGTTTGGTCGAAAAAAAATAAGTTATGGCACAATCGCAAATATTGGGAACATTTGGTTTTGTGTACAATTTATGGATTAAGTAAGAAAAAGGGTTTTAGTTGATTACAATATAATGATAGAATTGTCTCTACTTTATTCATTCATTCAAAAACAAAAAACTGTTACTTTCACAGGTGCTTATTATCTTCTATGTATCTTTGAATTAACGATATTTTCAACTGCAGTCATGTAAAAATTTAAAAATTAAAATTATGGACATTTTCATGAGCACTTAAAATATTATTTAAAACTTTCAAATGAAATTAAACATAAATAATAGAAACTTTAACTTTATGAAAACTTTTTTATTATTTGTTAAGTTTAATAACTTTTGAGTTTTTATAAGACTACCATAGATTTTTAATAACGATCATATCGTACCTTTATTTACCATTTTAATATAAATTCTTAAACTACACTTAAAAGTGTGTCTTCTCAAAATTAAAAAATGTTCGTGTCAATAAATCTTACCTTTAAAATCCTCAACTCTTCCACTAGCACAATTAAAATTCAATTTTCAAATATCGCATAGGACTTTCCCGCGTAAAGGCTAGTTCAAAAATGGCGGGATGTTTTGTAGGGGCTGTGCGTCCTTGCGTGGCGGACAAGGTCTCGGCAGAGCAATGTATGGACGCGCGCCGAAGATCCTCCTGCTTATATTCATCGAACGAGCCCGTAACAGATGCTCCGGTACGCTGATAGCGCAACTGCGAGATAATAATAGTCCTTCAACAGGTTAACTCTAAACCAATTAATGGACACATTTTTTATTACTCACAAGCCGTTAATCTTAAGGGAAATTAAATCAATTCATGGTGTATTCGCAATTTATATTAATTTGAAAGAGAAACCTGTATGGCGGCGCTACACCACAAATACTTCAAGTTTCATTGATGATATAGATATTGAGACTTTGACTTACGATATAAATACTTTTCTATATTCTTAATTGATTAAAACGTCCATTTAACTGTCTTCAATCGGTTTGTTTTATATAGCCGCTATACTTATATTTATAAGAGCTCCACATTACTAAAACCCTAACAAATGACCAAAAAATTATAATTAATGCAAGCGCGAGTACTGCCACGGGATGCTAATAGTTATCATTAAAACTCTAAGAGAACAAATTTATATTCGCCTACATAATATCCTTATAATGAAGGAAATAAAAATCCGAGTAAAATTTGAAATATTGATAATACCATAAACTTACCGTTATAGCGAATTTTAAAGGATCATAAAAATAAATTTAGTTATATTTATATAGTATGTAGTGGGATTCATAACATGTAATTATTACGCGTCAACTTGAACAATTTTTCACTAAAGATGCAATACGATACTAAAAAAGTTAGTTCTTTTTGTTTTGTCCTTATATTATACCTACTTATAATCGCGTAAGATGTTTTTTCTTTTGTGTGCAACAGATTATCTTTTGATAAGTCATAATTTATAACAAGAAAGCATAGATAACAATAACTTTTTCTACTGCATGAATTTAAAAACGATTACTTATTCGAAAAATAGAACAGAAAATGAGAAGACATGACATTTTTTCCTGATAAAACTATATCATTTCATTGCATTTCTACATATATATCTTCTACACTCCCAAAGAAGTATCGAGTTAAGAATTAAAAATTTTCTTTGACCCAATTTTGCCCGTTGAAAAGCTAGGAAATCAGCCATGTCAGAAATTTGCATATAATTGCATGGAGTCTTTTTGTTTGTGATTTTTACTTATTTTCAGCGTCATTCATTTGAGCATAGCTTACGATCAAAAAATCGTGTTATCTTACTTCCTTCTATAAAAAATGTTTGCATGATCGGATGTACCGATCGTTACTCAATCATTAAAATTATTAAAGGGATGTCCATGACAATTATACACGGTATCTATATAAAATAATTATCGCTAAGATTTTTTTTTACTAGTGCATGCAAACAAGGTCAACGTCACAAGCAAAATGATAATATTTTGTTTCAAATCACTTATTTAAATGTAACGAAGGTGCTTTAACTCCAGTCTAACCATCAAACACTAATTTTAATTAAATTTAAATGTTTATGCATTTTTTATACATCGCGGAAATAACAAAAAGAATTACGATGCCAGTGGGGTGCTTACGGAAAGATTAAATGTTCCAGTTTTTACTTTTTTGTAAAGATGTTATGGGTACTTAATATTTTTACTGGTATTTTGTCATATTTAGCGCATATGAGTATATCGACCCCTGCTACCGAATCACTTGTAAAATTTTATTTGTCTAGAGGTTGCATTGACTACAGATCGAGAGCTCTTAGGTTTGATTCCCGGGTGCGGCCAAGTAAAAGTTATTGATTTTTTCTCAATAGCAGCCCTAAGTCTTGAAGTTGGCTGTGTTGGAACATCCCCACGCCTCGGATAGCAGGTAAAACCGTCGAACCTGCTCCTAATATATCTCCGGTCGTATCGTTCTACCGTCCCATAGGATAATGAGAGTGAAGGAATAGAGAGTGCACCTGTGTTTGCTCACATACTTGTGCACTATAATATTTCCTGCGTACCTGGCTGATGTCTGTTGAGATTAGTTACCATGACCGCCATCGTTCGGGAAGGCATTATTTATCGTAGTGTTAACATCTGATCTAGGTTTTTTCAAACAGGAACATTTATCTTAAAAATTACAACTGTAACGACGTTTGCGGATGCATTATAACTAGTTGTAAGTTAGTTTTTACTGGACATATTTGCATATACAGGTGAGCATTTTCCGCTTCAGAAATAAAAACACTAGCGTATTTAAGTCTTCACTGAATTTTATTAATTTTGCAAACAGCTGTGGGAAGTATGATACTATTAATGTTGTTAATATTTATTTTTGCATATAAAACGTAAAAAACGTAATAACGGTCTGGCAATTTGTATTAATTTGAAATGTATTAATTTCACATAATTCTAGAAGTGTAAATAATAAACGAAGAATTATCATTACATAGTATAAAACAAAGTCGCTTTTTCTGTCATGTGTCATGTTGTATGTCCCTATGAACGCTCAAATCTTTAAAACTACGCAACGGATTTTGATGCGGTTTTTTTTAATAGATAGAGTAACTCATGAGGAAGGTTTTTATGTATAATATCATCCATTAAACCCGTGCGAAGCCGGGGCGGGTCGCTAGTTAACTATAACTGTCAAAAAATAGCAATTTTCTGACTTAAACCAAAGTGAATGACGCATCCTTTGCACAAATTCATCCATAATTTGAACATCCATTCTTTTATAACAGCAGAAAAAAAGCAAAGCAGAAAATACCTACAGCTTGCATGGCTTCTACTTAATCCCTAGTATAAATGATAATTTGCTTTTTCTGGCAAATAAATATATTATTATTATTTTTTTTAATAATATCATGATATTTGTATACGAACATCTTATATCTATACCAGACAACACACATCGACCACGTCTATTCGCTAGGTGCAAAGTGGGTGGAGGGGAACCGTGAATCGACCGCAGCGCTCACCGTGACACAAAAAGCAATCTACAG
>LQNK01000104.1:656988-686541 GCA_001586405.1 Phoebis sennae
TACTTAACTTAAAATTATTTAAGTATCCTTTTCAAAAAATACTACTCTTGAGATATTATAATAGTGAATAGACATTACTCTTGAACCTTTACTAACAATCTGTAAAACATTAATTCTATGCTAATTTTGTGTCTTTTAACTTTTAACTTTAAAAATTCACTTGACGGAGACAGAAAAATCACTTTTCGCCAAAAAAGGAGAGGAAATGAAAGGAAAGGAAGGAAATGAGGAAGTCGGTTCTATTTTTTGGCGAAAAGTTTTTATTAAAAGCACAATTAATTTAAATTGTTAAGCATATAAGTATACATATTTCTAATTTTAACGCCATCTTCATGTTATCGTAAGCTGTTTGCTATGTACCAATGTACAGACTATAGCAGCGCGAGCGTATCAATTGTTTGCTTCTTTATGCACCAGGTGGCCCTTTTAAATAATTTTATAGTTCTTCATCCCCAGTCATTCTTGTTACTTAAAAACATCCTTATTCCTTTCTGTAGCTTGCATTTGTTTTCTCATAATAGAAGTAACCAATGTACTTTGTGGCTTGCCCGCTTGCTGTAGCTTACAAATATGCTAAAGTTTTTTATAAAATTTAGTATATTTGATTATATGTTTTAATGATTGAATATTATGATATCCATATCTTTAGTCCTGCTCTTATAAGAACAATTTTAACAAATGTTTAATATAATTTTATCGTACCTATACTATACCAACCGCGGCTTCAACTTTAGGTACGGTTACTTGTTTGCATTTTATGTTGCATTGCATTTCTTATCAAATTTAAAAGACTACAAATTTCAAATAGTACAAGCATTACCTGTTGGCTATAATAACTGTCATATCTAGACAAATTTTATATATCCGACAACACGCGATAACACGTTGCGCATTTTTTTGTATATAGCATTAAATTGACTGGTAACACTTGATACAACAATATTTTATCTGTTCCATGAGAATCGTCAATCGTTTTAATTTTTGACGTCAAAGTTAAATTCGTCCAAAATTTAATAAATTCTTTTCTGTACACATTTTTAAAACAAACTAAAAAGACTTCTATTATATCAAATATCTCATATTTTATTCTACGCCAGAATGCCACGTGGTAAGTACATAATTTATTTCAACTACATTGTCTCAATGTCGGCCAATGTTATTTCAAATGTGCTTTTTGTTTGGGGTTTAACCTGTTTAATTGAGTTTAATATTTTTAGGAAAGTATACGAATCACAAGGGTCGAAACCGCAAATTCACCAGCCCTGAGGAGTTAGAAGAACAACGTAAGCAGGAGGAACTGAAAAAAAAGTAAGAATGTTTTATTGTATGGAATGAGCAAATTCTGTATATGTACACGTATTTTGACTACCTTTATACTCAGTATAATTTAATTTTTAACCCTTTGAAATTTAAAAAAAAAATAAATTGTATAAAATAAATTAATATTAAAATTTAGAAAAACAACTTTTATGATATTGATTGTTTCATTTGAATCTGGAACAAAGTAGCAACAAAGTAAATGCTTTTTTAAATAAAAATAATATTGTATTAATGAATTATATGGCAGATGGAGGAAGGAACATGGAGATGAGAGCTCTAGTGAAGAGGAATCGGAAGGGAACAAGTCAGGATCTGGCAGTAGTGATGAAAGCGATTCTGATGATGAGGTAAAATTACTGTATATGTAAATTGTGTCTTACGATAATAGAAATAATAAATTTATCTTGAATTAAAAAAAATTGTATTTAAAAATTCAAGGATATAATTTACTTTTATTAAGGCTGTTTTAAACTGCAATCAAAGAATACAAACATATTTTTATATAGTACTTCAGTTCTTTCTTTTTTTTTGAAACCTATGAACTATGAATAGTTGCTATTAATATTATTGACTCAAGATATAAAAACCTAATTAAACTTTGATACAGATAAACTTGGCAAAATTTTATAAGAAAATACTTTCATCATTTTGAATGCAAACAAAGGTTTTCCAGTGACTTCCTATTTAGAAAATTTATATCACAAATAATGAAGTTTGTGTGTGTTTATATTTTCAGGCTCCAACTAAGGCGAAGGGTGTTTCTGGTTTGATAGAAGTGGAGAATCCCAACCGAGTAGTTAAAAAGAATAAAAAATTATCAAATTTGGACAATCTCGGTGAAGGAGAGAAACCTCAACTATCAAGGTAACATTACCTGTATATTTATTACATAGATATATTTGTTTTTAGATTTTGAGAGTTAAGAAAACAATATCATATCCATATATAGGTTAATTGTTACACAAAACACAATAATTTTTTGTGCATCTCATAAAGAGCTTTTATACATTCATTCATTCATTCAAAATTGTTTCAGGCGTGAACGTGAAGAGATTGAACGTCAGCGAGCTGCGGCTGCATATCAGAAGGCGCACGCGGAGGGCAAGACTGACCAGGCGCGGGCAGATCTTGCGAGGCTGGCCATCATCAGGCAGCAGAGAGAGGAGGCTGCTAAGCGACGCGAGGCCGAGAAGAAGGCTAAAGAGGAAACTACAAAGAAAAGGTATTCATATACATTGTTTATAGCAGCTGTACATGTTCAAGACTGACTAGGCATAGGCAGATCTTACCGGTTCTTCTCGGTAGAGACAGCCTTCCGAATCGGTGGTAAATAAAATATATATATTATTATGTAAATCTATATGACGTTCTAAAAGCGCCTCGAAAGAAGCCAATTTGGAAAATAAAAGTTTTGACTTTGACTTTGACTTGCAAGGCTGGCTATCATTAGGCAGTGAAAAGAGCAAGCTCCAAAGAAATGTAAAGCTAAGAAAAAGGCTAAGGAGAAAACTACAAAGAAAGGGTACTTATATAACATTGTTCATAGTAGGGGATGTCCTTAGTCCTTGCTCAAGAATGACTTAAGTCTTTATTTTATTTGTTACATGTTATTTTTTGTTATACAAATGTCAAATTAACCACAATTAAATCCAATTCTAAAGAGGTTTAGAATTGGATTTTTACTGGAATCAGTCTTACTTTCTGCATTTTACCTAAGAACTACTTACTAGATGGCGCGATGACCACTAAGTGGATCTTGGTCTTCGATACCAAAAGACGCCACTGTTCTCCGCAGAAGGCGACCTATTCCCATTTAAGTAGATGGGAGATTCTGTAGATGACTACTTCGTCAGCTCAGCGATGAATGTCTTGCTGGACGGCTCGCTGTATGACACGATCATCTCCCAAATGAACAACCCCGGAACTTAAAAATGTCTCCCCCTCCCGCACTGTGTACTTTATTTACCAGCGAAAAAAAAGTGCATTGGACTGGCAATAATTTATTTTGATTAACCAAAAAAACAAGGAATATTTTATTTGAAAAAATACTATATTTTATTGTAATAAAAAAACTTTTTAGGGGTGGCTCTCCATATATGTGACCGGGAGGGTGAAAAAACATTTCAAGAGTGTGTCATCCAATGATGTGTCATTGGATACAGCTTTTAATTCATTTTTAGCTAAAACAAATATTTTACGAGATAAACGCTTCTAAAGTCGTAGAAGTGGCATACCGTGTCAATGTGAGATTTTAGTTTGTTTTTATATTTATTTCATAATATGTATGTTTACATTGCCTGTCATACAACAAAAGTTAAAAAAAATGAGATATTTTCATTCTTAAAGTTTTTCATTGTTTTCTATGGAAATTACCATAAATCTCATAATCTTGTAGCCCACGCGAGTGAAACCACGGATGGAAAACCAGTCTATAATAAATTCTTCTTTTGTATATGTATCAAATATCAATTTATAACTAATACAAAATTTTGTTTACAGGTAGGCATTTACTCTGGACTCAAATTGCATGGAAACCACCATTTTTGGTTCTTTGTGATCATAAAGGATGACTTAAATTTACTCAATAAATATTTATTATATCTGAACTTGATTTTTGTCGCCTGTGACCAAAAGCAACAAATTTTTACTCTCAAAATGATAATGTTCATACCTACATGTATAATTATTACTTTTACATATTGTGTACGTATTTGTTATTAAAGTGTTCTAATTAAATAGATAATTGAAATGTGCAATGCAATAAGAACACTTCCAAGTCAAAATATATTTTATATGTAAAAATACATTTTTGGATTTGTATATGGAAGTGATTAGTTAAATAATTTCATAGCCGCTTTGCCATAAAACTGTGTTAAATTTTTGATACGTCATAAAAATATAATGCATAAATTATAATAGATATGTCAAAACATAGTGACAATTATTTCTTTACATTCTATGTAAAATTATGTTTAGTAATTCAGAATTGATAACAATGTAACCAATCGCTATTAAATTAATTTGAAATAATTGAACGCAGAAAGACTTGCGTGTTTATTTATGCATTTTCAATGTTGTCCATTTGATTTGTCTTAGTTCTAATTAATTAACTAGATAGCCTCACTAGATAATTTTTATATGCAAGAATGTATCTATTTAATAAAATTTTAAAAGTTTTCCATAACCTTTTTCTTTATTTTTACCTGAATTGTATATCAAATAAATATTTGTGTATTATCTACAATTAAGGCCAATTATAGTTATTGAACGCAAATAGGAATAGAAAGAACTTAATTGTGATCCTTAAACACCAAGAATTCTACACTCTTACACTACCTTCTCTTCTAAGACTTGGTAAAATGATCCATTTTCTATCATAGTCAATGTGTTATAAACATAGGGTAGGATCCAAAAAGACTTCAACAATTAGAAATAGGGCCGCAATCAAACTTGTTGGGTGTTTAACTTTCAAGAAATTTTCGGCAGAGGGGTGATTAATCAAGGTTAATTTGTTAATACTACTGCGACCGTTTTATTACAGCGTGATGTATATCGGTTTCGTATAAAAGCTTATCCTCTTGGTAATCATTTCCAAATACTTTTACCAACATATACCAGATCGAAAAGCAATGACTTGCGAATCCCACGACAAAGGATAAAAGTGTTCCATTCCATCATGCCGATTTATCTGCAATGAAACCGAACGAGACGTCGGAGGCCCTTTGATTCATTGCTAAGCTCAAATCTCAAAGTTTAGCCATAAATTTCGAATTTAACGCCACATTGACTGCCCTCGCAGATAAAGTATTTTGTCAAGTTCTCATCAAATTCGCCAATGTTTTAAGGTTTTCGCATTGAAACTTTGTTCAGTCCAGCGAATTGTAATTTAAATTAACAAAGTATAAACGTTTCGACTATGTTCAAATTATAGAGTACGTTGTGATATTTATTCATGTATATTAAGGATTCATTTGCTTGTTAACTATCTCAGGGGATTTTACCAGAATAAAGCTAGGTACATCAGAATAACAGCAGTCGAAGTCAAACAAGTAATTTTGTCATTTATATCAAAATCAATTGTATTAACGAAATAAGTGTTAACCATAGGACACTATGAATTAAGTATTGCGCATTTGGACATATTATCAACCTGATATTCATTTGTATTTACACTGCAGCCATCCGAAGTACGAAGTTGTACTCCCAAAAGAGTAGCGGGAGTTAAGTAACTCACATAGCGGGAGTTGAGGTTAATTGGGAAAAGTTAGACTTGCTATTTATTTATTTACAGAGTGCGCTACGTTTAATCTCTCTAATGTATAAGACTTTAATTATCTGTAGTGGATTGATTTTAAAAATGCGTTTCATTCTTATTTATGCTTAGGTTTAAACCTGATTATGGACACTTGCGATTACGGAAGCACATGACGCACATGACTTACATACGAGTTATGTTTATGAAAATCCTAAGTAGTTACCGCTAATTAAATACACTTACCGTATCCTAAGTAGTTACCGCTAATTATATACTTCAATCCAAAAACTTCTGAAGTGTAAAGGTGAAGTCAAATTAGTTTCCGATAAGCCGGAGTATAGGACGGTATTGGGAAATGATTTTGACGAAGGTAGGCCGCGGCCTGGGTTTTATCGCTAATCCCTCCGAACCCTACTATCAGTCACCGATTGAGATGTTAATATCGACTTTTATTTTATATAGAAATCGTTATACAGAACGACGCTGTATTTAGGTTTTGACATAAATGAATTAATAAATAAGTAGATACGTACCTATATTTTTTTAATAACGTGTATCTTCATCTAATCTGTTTGATATTTTCATTGTCTCATATACACTATGCGTAAGGGGGAAGGTGTATATTTGTCAGACAGTTGTGTCATAGACACAGTATAGACTTGACGTGCGCCTGCGTCAACAAGGTCATTACTATAGTCGAAGAAGAGAAAAGGTCAATAAGTATCAATACCTACTTATAAAAATAAAAATAACAAACGGGGGTGTAGTGGTAGAAAGAGTAGTAGAATAAAGTTCCTACAGTTGAAACAATGCTGTATAATGCTATTTAGCGTTAAGTAAGTATATATTACATTTAGTTGCGTATCATACCATAATAGCTCAAATTCGAATTAACAGAAATTTTCTCAACAAAGATGAAAAAGGCTTGTGGCAATTCGTTCTGAAGCAATGATTGTAAGTTTTTACACGAATTTTACAAAATGAAAAATTGCCTAAAAAAGATTTAACGAAAATCATAATTGTGGTATTTTAAAAGCCTCTATGTAACACATCTGAATTGAAGACGAGTTAGAAATAATAAAGATTTAAACAAACAAAGTACTATAGCGAAGAATTTCACTTTGCGTGCTCAAACGAACCCAACATTATGGGGGTGCATACGGGTCGTAAATTCTAATTACGAAGCAGCGGTGCCCGCGGCATGCACTCAAACTATGCTGATTATACGCATTTACCTTGTGGCTTAAAATTTCGATTGCACGTACATATTACACTTCTAGCTTAGCATTGTTTAAATGAGCTCGGGAAATATTAAATTCAAATGAGTGTGTTGCAGTAGGTTGAAGAGAATATTATTATGAGTGGTAAGTAGTACATCTTTTCCGAAAGATAGAAAGGCAAATATTCATAACAATGATCATGGATATCAAAGAAATCCGTAACTAAACCAAAATAGGTACTTCATCAAAAATTATTTCAAAAAAACAGAGCTAAATTCAGTGTAGTACTATAGGTTATTACTATTATTTACTGTTAAAACAAGGTGCATAACATAATGTACTCGTACAGTTAATTTATAAAAATGTAATATTTCAAAACTAAACTGGTTAAATTAAGAACCTTTATACATTTTAGATTTAACGAATTTCTTAGCTGAGAAACAAAACTAGTCTTAAAAATATGCAACCGAGCTGAGAATTTAAATATCAGGACGAAGCTAAATGAAGACATCGTATATTTTTGTAAAGGCAAGCTTACCCATAATCCACAGAACCATGGCAGTGGAGTGTGACATGTATGTAAATAAGTAACCGTTACGGATGTTTTAGTGAAAATCTGTGTTGAAAGGAATTTTTAAACAACACTTGAATAACGACAATACGATCTGATACTGCCCATGTTTAGAGACACTTTCTATTTTCTTAGTTTTAATTGCATCCATACTTAATACTTACCTTAATGTGGAAATAAGAAAAATCGATTTTAAGATAAATGAAAGACAGCTGACACTACCAAATACTATATACTATATATATAGGAATCAAGAGAAAGAAAGAAAGACAAACGAATTTAATTTGACACAAAATACATATTGTTTTATACTAATAGAGGGGCTATGTAAAATTATGTAGAACATAATAGAAATGTACTATGATTCTATATAACTGACCAATTATGGAACTAGTTATAACGACTATTAGCTAAGTGAGGGTAGAGCGGTCGTGAGTTCGTGACGTTAGTAAGACGTTCGAGCTCCAGACGCAATCGGTACCAATACGCCCAGGTACTGTAAGTGCGTTCAGTTATAGGACTTTGATGACTGCCAACAACTAACAAGTAACGTTTACATAGAAAGATGTCATACAGAACTTGTTAAAACATGAAATCACAAAATGTTGCCGACAATATTATATCAATTTATATTGTATCAATTTCTTTGCTGAGAAACAATTTAAGAATATAAAATATGCAGTCGAGCTGAAAATTTGAAGTTCAGGGCTAACCTATTCCAACATTTTATAAGATCGCAGGCGAGTGTGACATGTATGCGAATGATTGGAACCGTGTTACCAACGTTTCATGGCCGCCCTTTTAGTGCGACAATTATTTTTATTTTTTATTTTAAAACTTTAATTGTACAAATTACAAATAACTGTAAACACATAAAAACAATACGACACATTAAACATATTTGTACAAAGAGGCGGCCTTATCGCTCAGGAGCGATTTCTTCCAGGCAACCTCGGGCCATCAAATCTGTACTGAAAGGCATTTTTGAACAACGCTTGAATAACGACAATAATTCTTGATACTGCATAAGTATATTTGGAGACACCATTAACTATTTTCTTAGTTATACATGTAAACAGCCGATGCTCCTTAATATACTTGCTTACTTGTTTATACAAGTGCTAGGAATCAAGAGAAAGAAAGAAAGACAAACATATTTATTTTGGCATAATTCCATAATATATTATATCAATTTAGTTTTCTACATGTTAAGCCCTCTATCTACATAGCTCCCGTATACCATCTTAGGGGTTCAGGGGTGTCGGAAAAACAGCTTTGCTGGCACTGATCTGCCAGGCAGCGAATGCTGAGCCTTTTCATTTCCTTTTGCCGAACAGTTTTCTACATGTAATATTAATTGTATAACATGTTTATGACAATAAAAGAATTTTTATTTTATTTTATTAATTTATTTACTAAGAATATAAAAATTGCAGGGCTAACCAACTCTTAAGTATTATAAATCCACGGAGCCTGTTCGCAGGCGAGTGTGACATGTATGCAAATGAGCGGAGCCGTGTTACGGACGTTTCATGGCCGCCCTTTTAGTGCGAAATCTGTACTGAAAGGGATTTTTGAATTATTCAACAGCGCCTAAATGTCGGCAATAACTCTTGATACTACCGTTTTTAACAGCAGATATAATTAACTTATTTTTCTTTTAAGCAAATACTTGAATACTTAAGTATACATTAGATCATTAATAAAAAAGGAAAAGTCCGATGTTAACAACCTCACCAAACGTCGATCAAACTAATAAGTATGTAGAAAGCTAAGTGCAAATGCATTAATACCTATATATTCTATATAGTATAAAAGGGATTTAAAATACTTAAGTGTTTGGTCTTTCTAAATAATAATAAAACCGATTATTAGGCGTTATAGCTTTCTGTTATTACTATAAAACCTGGATTATCTGCGGCCAGCTAAAATTTTGTTGGTTATAGTTTAAATTTAGCCTTGTGATGATTTTGGATAAGTTTTATTTCTATCAAGATATTTGAAAATAGAATGGAATGCAATAAAGAGCTTGAAAAATCAATCAGGTTTACTAAGCATTTTGAATTATACAGTGGAAAATATGGTAGGGCGGCTATAAATATAACAATTTTATCATATGCATATATAACGCACCTGGAAATCTCAAGTTATACATATCAAAGCTTTCATTTGTATTTTCCCTTTTTTATTTCACAAAAAATTATATATTCAACTCTAAAAGGAAAAAAAATACCCAAAAACAGAATTCACTCGGCCTAAGTAAGAACATCAAGCCTCCCGCCGGCCGCCGTAAAACTTTCATTTCGCAAAGTATTTGACATTTCGTATATCTAGCATAATACGGACTTTACTAAGTTGGGGTATCAACGGGATGAGAGTAGTACATTTTGCCTGTCACCGAACTTTATGAAACCATTTGAAGATATTATATTCCATATTCAAATGGACTTTACCCTTTTCTTTCTTTATAAGTGTTGTCCTAATTTGATTGTGCAGTGTCTAATACTTACCCTTTCATTTAAGATGATTTTTGGTGTAAGAGATATTTTGCAAAGTATTTGACTTTCGTATATCTAGCATAATACGGACTTTACTAAGTTGGGGTATCAACGGGATGAGAGTAGTACATTTTGCCTATCACCGAACTTTATGAAACCATTTGAAGGTATTATATTCCATATTCAAATGGACTCTACCCTTTTCATTCTTTATAAGTGTCAATTTATAAGTCTCAATTTGTCTAAAGGTGCAGGTCCCGACAATATACCGCCTATTTTCCTTTCACGATGTGCCAGGTCCCTGTCTGTACCCTTAACTATGATTTTTAATGTATCCTTAAAATCTGGTACCTTTCCCACTCATTGGAAACATGCAAGAATTGTTCCTATATACAAAAACGGTAAACGTGAGATTGTTTCTAACTACCGCCCAATTTCAATTATATCATCAATCTCCAAAGTATTTGAGTCGCTTGTCTACGATTCACTATACAAACATCTCCAAAATTACATTTCGACGAGTCAGCATGGTTTTGTAGCCAAAAAGTCTACGAATACCAACCTTGTTACGTATGTAAGTGATCTGATTACGTCAGTAGATAACGGGGACCAGGTTGATGCAATTTACACAGACTTCTCGAAAGCCTTTGACAAAGTCAACCACACTATATTATTACACAAGCTTCAATCGCTGGGTATCTCAGGAGCCGTTTTGGAATGGTGTAAATCGTACTTGGATGTTAGAACTTCCTCGGTTGTCGTTGACGGCAGTGAATCTGACCTATACCATGCTAGTTCTGGCGTCCCGCAGGGTTCAAACTTGGGTCCTTTATTTTTTAACGCCTTTATAAATGACCTGCCAATGGTATTTCATCACTCTAAGTGCTACTTATTTGCAGATGATCTCAAACTAACTCGTGTTATCAAAAATGTCACCGACCCTCATCTACTACAAGCAGATCTACAGAGACTTAACCATTGGTGCCAAAACAATGGGATGCTTCTGAACTGCGATAAATGTTTCCATATTAAATTCACGCGTAAACGCATCAAAACTCTATCTTTGTATTCCATTGATGGAAAACCTTTACAAGAAGTGCCGGTCATTAAAGATTTGAGGATACACATAGACGACCACCTTCGTTTTATTAATCATTATGATGTTATGCTTACTGCAACATATCGGTCTCTTGGGTTTATATTACGTTGTTCAAAGGAGTTTACTAACTCATCCACAACTATTTTACTGTATAACAGTTTTGTACCCAGTCGTCTTGAATACTGCAGTTCCGTTTGGAACCCATCATACAATACCCACTCCAATCGAATTGAGCGTATCCAAAAAATGCTACTAAGAAACCTTACCTTTAAATTCGGATTAACACATAAGCTTCAAAATTATGAGGAACGGCTCAAATATTTCAAGATGACTAGTTTAAAATCTCGTCGTATTGTGTCCGATCTCACTTTCTTATACAAACTCCTTAACAATAGACTCGATGCTCCTGAATTCTTGGACAAGGTACGCTTTGGCGTACCAACTAGAATACCCCGTAAACCCTGGCCTTTACTTAAGTGTCCACAATATAGAACTAATTTGGGTAAACACTCCCCGCTGGTCAGAATGACACACCAATACAATAATATTTCAAGAGAATCGACTGAAATTGATATTTTTCATAATTCACTGTACAAATTTAGGCGTCTTATTACATCACACCTCGATTGTAAATGCTGACGTACACCCAAAAAAAAAAAAAAAAAAATTGTAATTCTCATATTCGATTTACTGTTAATATTTAGGCTAATATAAAAACAACCTTAATATGTGCAGCATAGTGTAGTACATACTTTAATGTTTGCTTTATAATTGATTTTGTTATCTAAAAAGTTCTTTTTTATTTTTGATTGCTGTAATTTCCTTAAATTTAAGAAACACAACATAGTTTTATATACAAGCATGTTATGTTTAAGTCAAATGTATGTGTTCTTGTTGGAAATTCTTTATAATAAATAAATAAATAAATAAATAAGTGTCCTAATTTGATTGTGCAGTGTCTAATACTTACCCTTTCATTTAAGATGCTTTTTGGGTAAGAGAGTTCGCAAAGTTTTTGACATTTCGTATATCTAGCCAACGCGATGAGAGTGTCTTGTGCCTATCAACGAACTGAATGATAGATATCATTTGAAAATAATATTGTAGAATTGTAAATGTAGTAGTATTGTATTGTAGTATTGTAAATTTTCAACCTAGACCTTTTATTCTTTATAAACATATTTGGAATTTAACTAACTGGTGGTAACTATTACATTTATCCTATGTTTATATTTCAAAAAAGTTTAATAGATACTAAAACAACGAATACAGTATACAAATCATTCTTAAAGATAAGTATATAAAATCTAAAATATTTGAATATAAAGTGAAGGTTAAGGCACTTATGGAAATGGGAAAACTTCTGGAATTCGTTCGAGTTGACGCCGTCTCGACGTAAAAAATATGATATTACATTAAGAATATTTTCCGCACCGCAGTCCAATATGCCCACTCCACATCTACTTAATTAAATTGCTGTTATAAATTACATTATACCTACAATTTATTGTATTATACATCTTGTTGATTATGATCCTTATATTTTGGTATAAAGATCGCCTGAAAAATAAATATTTAGTCTCTACAAACGTAAGATGTTGAATCGTAGAGTTAATAAGAACAGTTACTTATAAATAATGTTTTATTTGGGTATAATTCATATAAAAATGCATACTTATAATAGTAGTTTTATACTATTAATTTATTTGTTATAAATTAACCAACAGACCTAATAATACAGTAGACATACTCTTTTATAAACTTTTAGGCGATCCCAGATGAACGGGACAGCCCAACTTCTATGACCATTAAGCTGTTTATAACATTGGATTGCTCTTTTTAACATCTCTTGACAGAAAAATCTTTATTCTATTCCTACGTTACCTTAACAAGGTCTAGAAACATGTTATATCCATCGACTCTAGACGGACAGTTAGAAAAATCATAATTCAGTAGGTACTGCATGCTCTCATATCTTTCCCATCATTTATGATAAAAATAAAAGCATAAAGCGTGTTCTCATTGTGGCACCATTAGCATGGGCGGGGAAGCCGATCAGTCAATAAATCATCTACGTCGGCATCTCATAGGTTCTATTGAATAACGATTTATTCGATGGCTCGTTTTCAAAATAAACGCCTGTGGGAAAAAACTTGAAACTAATTGCGCATTTAAACTTACAATTTGAATCTTGAGCTTGGGTAATAAAATGTGAATTAAAAGTGTACTTAACTGTTGGTACTTAAGCTATTCAAAGCGAGGATTAATAACTTCAAAGATCTCGCTTCATCGGCAATTTATACTCCATAAAGATATTTTTTTCACTAAACAAGATTACATTACCAGTGCACTCATTTTCTTTTCTATATTAGTTTAAGGAATGTTTAAATTTGGAGAGCTTAATATTAAGACGATTACAGTTTTTATTCATGTTTTATTTTTGACGTTTTAAATGGAGTTGAACTCGAAATCCTATTACCTTTAAAATTCAGGAAGGACACGGCGTTATAGACAAAAGTTACGGCTGACTAACCATTTGTGAAGGCGGATTCGAGATTGGAAGGAAATAGGGGATTGTATCGGATATGCATAGCTTGCGCCTGAATAGCGCTTACGTACTCCGGGGAAGCAGCCCGGTTACTGGGGCAATCACTTTTGTCAGGTAACCATGTGCAGCCAATATGTACATGTAAATAGACTCTATATCTTATTACGCTACATATCATTATAAATTAATACAAATTGCACGTCTATACTAAGTATATATATCTATGCTCTCATAAAACCAAAAAAGTATTAGTTTGAACGCGCTAATTTCAAGAGATACTAGGTAGAAAAATCTAGATATGCCATTCATTTGAGGGACGCTATAGGCTATATAACATTTTGCTACGGAAACGAGCTCGGGACACCTATTTTATTAATATAAAGACAATGTTTAGCAATACAATTTCTTTAAATTAGTCTATAAAATCTTAATAAAAATATTGAACCCCGGCGTATTAGGAAGGAATATTAAAAGCTTAAAAAGGAAAACAACGTCGCGGCCATCAGTCGGTATAGGTACAATAAATTGAAATGAGTAGGGTTAGATGCATAAAGTACTTTAATGGGCCTCCAGGGCATTGTTGTGGTCGGATATTTAATTAAAAAAGAAAAATTCATAATTCTCGCTTTATTATATTTTCCCTGTAGGCCATTACACGCGATTTTATTAAACGAACTGAATTTCACTCGAGCCGCGAGCGTGGGGCGTGCGACAAAATTGTTTTACAATATAATTACAGAGAACCATTGTTCCGGAATCCAGTGCTGTGCTTCGATTTTCATTTACATTTAGACTGGTACAATTTATACCGGATTTCGCCCGGCAGCCGCCGACTTCATTTGTTTTCATTTCAGCGTATGGTTGCTAGATTGCTATTTCGCAAGTCAACCGAATGTTACACGATTACGTTTGGTATACCTAATACCTGCCTTCTATTAATTTCCTCAGTCGAGAGTTGTAAAGTTAGGTTGTGGTGCAATGGAATCGATAAGCATTGTGCATAAAAACGTACATTAATGATGAGTTAAAACGAAGTATTCGATGCAGCTGTATTTACTTGTTAATCGGAGTAAGATCTTAGAAAATTTTACAAATAATAATCAGAAAATCCCCTTTCGGGAGGAAAAGGATTTTCTGATTTTTTGAATTTTTTTAGGGTAAGTTATGAAGTTTATTTTTCTGTATTTTCCGAACTTCCATTATATGTAGAGAATTCAATAAAAAACAGGCTTTAACTAAAGATTTTTTATTTATTCTTATATTACAAATAACATTATGTACATTTTATTCATAACATGTATTGTTATAAATCCTTACATACTACCAATAGATGTACCTATTATAACTTTATGTTATAAGTATATTTTTTCGGGAACGATATCAATTAAAAAAAAATAGGAGAAGGTATCCTCGTTCGACATTATGAATACTAGCCTCAATTTTAAATAACCAAATTTATATCATTAACGTAAAACACGAAATTTATTGGTGATTTTTATGTGTTAAAAAGTATAGGAATTAAATAACTTTAAAAACAAAACAGAAATAAACAATTTAACTAATATAAATTAGGTAATACAATTCTTAGGTGTCTTGAATCCCAAATGACCAGTAAAATGATCAGTTAGGGCAAAGCTGATAAAATATTACATAAAATATTAAAATGAAAGACGTGGTTACAATCCAGTAGCTAAGCGCGATTCGACGAGCGATTGTAAACTCAATTATATACGGATGAACACGAATCTAATGTGATATCGAATGTGCTACCAGGCAACCTCTTAATTATGTTACTGGTATCAGCTTTCACTACACTTCAATTTTATTTATTTTTAAAGCTATTTGCCATTTCATGTCTGTCGAATATAATCCGTACATTTTTTATCCATTCATTTTATTATGAAATAAATGACATTGTTAAGCTGGAACTACATATTGGAATAGATTCCGCATTTATTGCGGACTTCGAATATATTTTTTATTATATGATGATTTTAAAAATATCTAGCTTTATTTGAATCGTTTATCGCGCCACAGCTTGAAAATTAAAAAGTGAAGTACTTAGAAAATTAAAAGTCTAGAAGGAATTCTACGTATCAAGTTCATGGTATTGTTACTTTTATCAAATATAATCAAGACATTTTAAAGAAATGAAGTACGTTATTTACAAAAGATATAAACACCATTGGTACTAGGCACTCTATTCAATAACAAATTGGAAATTGTACATTATGGTGAGTTTTGGTATTAACATGTTCTCGTATATATCATAGATATTCCGCATTATCTTATTAATAATTTGTAACTTATATACACGGCACATTCTTTGTTAAATTAATAAAACAAAGCCTTTATTTACATTTCATATCTACATGATAAGGTACACGCAATCATTATATATATGCAACATGCAAGGATGTGAATGCAACCTAACTTTTATTCAACTTGATAGAAAGCATATTACTTCAAATACGAATTGCATTGTAATAAAAGAAAGATTGCATTCACATCCGTGTATAGAAATCTCCGATACAAATTAAAACCACTCTATATTATAATTTAAACCACTTCAAACCATAATTCACAATAGGGCACCAATTAATCACTTTTCATACGATCTGAAAACACTCAATCAAATTCGTTCTCTGTCGTTTTGTTTATTCATTGTTCAACAATCGTTGTTCACAACACTCAGAGAGTCAATACCGTACATTCGCGTGGTTTGTTATAAATGTGCGAGTATGTCGATTTCTGATGGGGGTGGTGTGTTTATTTCGTTCAGTGCCGGCGACCCAGACACGGTGACTATTACGGGCTGGGCGTCCGTATGCACGATAGTCACAAGATGTTCGTCTGGGTCTTTCTCTTGCTCGGTAGGCTTGGGGAGGGGTTCTATTGAGTCGTTGGAATATTTGAGATCGATGGGAGTTATGGAGGGGAGGTTGTCGGTGACTGTGATAGGCGGATCGGCGCGCGGTGCTCGGTAGGAAGGTGGACCGCTGTACTCGGAGACGCACCACGCTGCTCCCGTGGATCCTCTGTGAAATATTAAATCAGGTTTAATCGACCTTAAAACATATTTTATTTACTTCAGGTGGAGTTAAAACATGCTTTTATAAGAATCATGCACAACATTATAACATTTGAATTATATTAATAGTTGCATGAATGTATGATACATGCAGCTATTTGTTAATTGATTTAACAATTTTATTACATAGTCAGATCTCTTATTCGTAATAGTTTTCAACAACAACAACAATAGTTAATATGCTGAATTATTGTTAATTAGTAACAATAATTCAGCATAATTTAATTTAATATAATTGGGTAACATTCCATAAGATACGTGTTTGTATATCGAACCTGACTAGACTGGCTGAATTTGATCTGTAGGTTGGAGGTGGTGACACCACTGGCGCACTTCTATCAAGGAGAAGTAACCTGAAACAAATAGAGAAGTATTAAAATAAATATAATATGAGTTAAACCGCCGTTTTGCTTCAGGTGTTGTCGCGACAAGAGTTACAACCATGAGGTTCAGGATTCGAACCCAGACGAAAACGTAAAAAACTAAGGTATCTCTCCAGGGTTCACCCTTAATAACAATTAATTGAAACGGATTGAAGGATACGGTATTGCATTCTCTGAACTAAGATACTTTTTAATCTCCAGGGAAAACAAATTGAAAAAAAGCATATATTTTATTCGTGATCAACATATGATGGAGGTTAATCTTATGATTCAATAATTAACCTGTAACATTTAATTATAAGATATTTAATAGTTATATTAGATAGTTCATAATAAAAATATTGATTGAATATGCTCTCTGATGATTTTCTGACTACAACAACAAATATCCAAACTGGTATATACCTGAGTCTATACTCTTGCATAGAAGCTTGGTAAGTCGGCGGTGGGGGCCTATAATGGAACTCTGGGTACAGCATAGCGGCGTACGGGTGGTGAGGCCTGGCGTAGCTCGGTGGGAGGCGAGGTACCAGACGCCTGCAGGACGCACGGCGCAGCCCGAACAGCGCGCAAGGAGCATCTCGTGCGCCCAACCGCCAGGCCAAACCGGCTGCGGTTACCAACACCACACCTATACCTGGAATAAAAAAAAATAAATAAGTCCTCTACTCTTCCTTCAAGCCAGCAAGACATGTGTGAGATTTAGCTGTTGTAGATGTTAATGGGCTGCTTGCTTTTGTTACATAAAAACAAAAAGTATCATTCTATGGTAGCATCCGTCTGCAGCCCACGACCGACATCCATTCTCAGGATAGGATATAAGCATAGTACAGTTTGAGGTGGTTGTCGTAGTCCCGTAATATCAATTGCAGTTTGCCCTGTTTGTCACGGTTTAAACTGCAACTGATATTACGGGCTCTAGGTGTCAATAATAATCATCAGCATAAGATGTGTTGTGTGTAAAGTATAACAATTCCTTTATTTTATTACAAATATTGTCCCATGGCATATTTTTAAACTAATGCGTAAAAGCTGATTTTAAATATTTTAAAAACTACGTCACGAATAAATCTGAAAAATCTAATATACAAATTTAGGACATATGCATTGTTTTGATATTTTATTTGCGTTCAATTGCATTGTCATTCATAATAAAGTGCTTAGTTTCATTCTATCCAACAAACAAATAAAATGTAACGACCTATGCGTTACATACACATCGGCGCACAAACAATATCGACAATAAAGCTCGCAAATATTTGCATATGTCCTTTTTCAAATGAACTACGTCGATGTATCTATACAGTGTGATTTTATAGTTCAGGGACGTATTTAAGGACTATATTTAGTATTAGATTCTCAATCCAACTATATAAAAATATAACCTTATAACATAATTATAATCGCAGTAAGTATGGATCTAACTATAATGCGCGGAATCCAACAAATTTGTACCCAGAAATGTTTAATATACACTGGATTATTTAAAACAAGTAATTGGTAAAAAATACAATATTTAAATTACAAACAAATTGGTACGTTAGTTTTCTTAAATTGCTTTGTACTTTTATATATGAATATTTATATGAGAAAGAAACAGTCATGAAGTAACGTTGGTTCCAACACGTTCATACGCTAACTAAATCATACAGTTACAGATATAAGGATAGTTCCAACCCTTGGTGTACGAACACCGATTTCGATTACACATCAATCGACGTGGATGCGTGAAGTAACCAATGAGTGACGCGTACAAATTGCTCCCAGCACAATAATAGATCACTTGTCTGTAACAACATCATTTGTCCCAAACGCTAATGAAAATCCAATTAATTCAGCTTGAAAACTCATTGGAAGTTTAATTGAAAACTTGGTTCGCTGTAGGGCCGACACGACTTTGCGAATGATGTAATGAGATTTCGGCTAGACTTGTTATTGTCATATGCACGGCGAATACCAAGGAGCTACCCCAGTTTCACGGTTAATTATAAACATCTGTTGATGCTATAGAATGTATTTTAAGTTTCATAACCTTTACATAACATATCAAACCATTTGAGTCGTAACGTCACAAATTAAGAAAATATCTTTAACATACTTTTGCCAGAGTTTTTGAGTGTGAATTTGTTGTAAGTAGAGTAAATTTAAAAGTAGTAAAAAAAGAAATAAAATGATTTCAGCATATAGAAATATTTATAAATATTAAAAACACATACGTAAAATCTATACGAGAATATGGTTTTAAATCGTTATTTATGTTTCGTATCACCTGTTATTATAAAACCGCATTGAAAACAGTGACAAACTAATAGCGCACGTTTTGAAAGGTGTTGTGTTAACGTTCCCTTTGATCGAAAACTTAAACAAAAGAGAAACATTAAAAGCGAAGCGAGCCGTTAAATGATCAAAGAGTTTATGTGAAAAATGTATTATAACAGGACCAAACACCGGAGCGAACGCAATAAAAGCAAAATAGAGGAGCGTATTGATATTATATCTTGTAGGTACTATCTTTCCGCCCGCGGCTTCGCTCGCGTGGACATTTTTACGACTTTAGAAACGTAACTCGCGTATTTTTTTTTTACAAAATAAATTAAAAATCCTCTATTCGATATTTAAAGACGTATGAAATTATGTCTTATTGGATCATCTCTATATATTATATAGGCGGAGAGCCACCTTAAAAATATTATTTTCAAAAAACTATAGTGCATATAAGTTAAACCTAATATTGGCGTATTCAATGTACAGAAATGGTCTGTTACTGTTTTATTATATGTATAGAACACAGTGTAGGTGTATGGCGAGGTGACCTTTACGTAGTTATTACGTCGGCAGTTTATAAAGTATTTGTCGTGAAGATACATAAAACTGATTTACGACTGTTGATTAATTGGTATGATATTGTGAATAGTTGTATTTGTTAACAGGAGATTGTATTTAATCTAGGTACTTTAAGGATCATTGCATTCAAAATTGAGTCTGAATATTGTAAAAATACCTAAATGGTGAGTTTAGTTCATTTCTTTAGTGTAGATTGTGCACATTTTCGAAGCTTTTATTAACCTCTACATTCGTTGAACCACTTCCTTGTTTTTACGAATAGGTGTGTCTTAAGAATTATACTGGATCTATCCAGTCTTGACAAAATAAGGAACATAAAGTAAGCGGGTTAGAAGCTGAGTGGAAAATATAAACATAAAAATATTTTTTATTAATATAGCATTAAATGATTCTATTCATCATGATTATGAATTCCCATTTATTTATTCATATTAATAAAATTACAATAATCAGTGTACAGTTTTTTATATTTAATTCGGATATTCAATTCCTCTTAAATATCGTAGGTTTTATATCTATACCATTACGCTAGCTTCCACTACGCTTATATCCGCTCCTATTTTTTTATTTCAGACAAACACCCTGTAGATAAACCGAGACTTAACAGAGCATAATTTTTTATTTGTTAGCTCGATTACAGCCACAGAAAGGCCTCTTGTAATGCACGACTTTTTCTTTCTGTCTTGCAATTCTATTTCCAATTAATACAATTTTTGTTTTAAATGTCACTTACCTATCATTAAAAGTATTAACGTAAGTGGTGTTGGGTGCGGCCTCAGCGCCCCAAGCGTGGCTCCGGCGGCCACCAGGCAGGCCCCGACGACTCCCAGGAAGAGAACACACAGCCTCAGCGGTGGCCGGCCACAGCATGATTTGGGCGCGTTGCCCTCCGCCTCTGAACACGCGTAGGCTGCACCTCGCCCTGATCTGAAAAAAAAAAAATTATTTATAGATTTTTTTTCGAGCGCGCCTGTACAGTGAAATGACAGTGACAATAGGAATATCATCTGTGGGCTCCCAAGATACAGGTTGTTCCTAGTTTGGGGCCCACTGGTACTGCGCAATAGATTCTTTAGTTTTTAATTAATTTAATGAAAGTCGTATCCCTTTGTAAATGGTTAATTTTTGTTTGAATAAACATTATTATTATTTATATTGTTTAAATAAACATTATCATTGCTTTAGTTTTTAATTAATTTAATGAAAGTCGTATCCCTTTGTAAATGGTTAATTTTTGTTTGAATAAACATTATTATTATTTATATTGTTTAAATAAACATTATCATTGCAGCGTTAGCCTGATAAAACAACGCAGAAACTTACATCTTAAAATGACAAAAATATTTATACACTTTTATTTCAAACTCAGTCATCGTACAGTTGTATATGTGACGACACACGGAATTTTGCTTTGATATTGTCTAAATTGCAGTAACATAACGAAATTTTAAAAATAGGTAATAAGGTATTTTAAAGTGTGAATTAGGTGGAGCAAAGAAGGAAGGTAAAATTAGTATAGAATTGAATAAAATGAATATGAAGAGCATAATATACATCCTTGGATGAACAATGTCGCCCACAGGAACTTAAATAATTTCACACATTTCAGTAGTCTTTTCTTAACTTTAAAAGAACAATTTATTATATTTCCCAGAGGGCATAAGTTGGAGCGCGGTAAATCGCATCTGCTAACTTCATGTTGCATTATTCATGCAGCCGCCACCGCCCATGTTTCCACACGATATGAGGCTTATGACTCCTTTAACCCATTCATCCAATGACATTTCACTTAATGTAAGCGTATTCAAATTCATTCAACGCCAAGCATAGAAATAAATCAAGCACATTGACATAATACCGGCTCCTTTATATTTTTTCACATTTTGAAATTCGGTTCGAAAACGCAAAAGCCTAATGCAAATGAGTTTAATTCGTAATTCGACCGTTGACTGTCTGGTGCTAAAATAGGTAGCATCAGACGTAAAAGACAAAAAAGGGAACGGGCTTAAATAAAAATGCAAAAAGAGAAAATAGGAGATTAATCTAAATGTAGTACCTGTACCTTCCGCTATGAAACATCCTGCTAAAACGAAAAACTGTGCGCCAGTTATGATTTATCCTTTGTACATTTTTGAAATCTTGCAATTCGTAGCCAATTAAAAGTCCTGCCACGCTCATTCGTCTGCTTTTTACAACGCTAATGGGCTTCCCCTGTTCCGTGACATTAGCTTTGTGTTTTTATTTCAGTTTACAATGTTTTCAAATTTAAAGCAATTTAATTTTCTGAACTGCACTTAATTCAATTTGCATTTGGTTTGGGAACAGGGTGGATTTATTTATATAAAATCATTAGGATCGGCGACCATATGGTGCAGCGCTAATATCGGCCGGATATGCGGATGACTGCGCGTAAGTTCACTGACCTACATCATTAGATAGAAGGATGGGGGTCTTACAATTTTAATAGCCGATGTGCAACAAAATGTGTTCTTATATAAGCTTTAGCCCTTTCGATATGACACGTTCAAAATATTATAAATACAACACAAGTCCAAGCATAAGGTCGTAAATATTAATACAAAATCTTTTATCCACATTTCAATCGAGCGTTGTTTAAGGAATAGTTTTAAACAGAGAAAGCTCACAACGCTTTAAAAACGTCTAGTTATGTGCTTAATAGGTCCGTACTTTTAAGGCAATAAAAGCAAATCTTCTGTAGTTTCGTATGGAGCATGGCGGCATGGAGTCGGCTGAACGTCGGACATTTTGATAAATGACCTCTCTACAATAACATTCATTTCGTTCCCTCCTCTGTTTTTAAATTCGTCCAGTCATTTTGAGCACCTCATTCATTACTTTTTTAGAAACTTCATTAGGCAAATTGAAGGTATTATGGAATATTACACTTCGTAAATAAATACGATCTTATATATAATAATTATTGTTTGTTTGGCCCGTATCGTTCGTAAACCATCCATGCAAAGAAAGTTAGCCGAGTTGAGTTGCTTCGAAAATTATTATAGACAAGACCAAAGTTATAAACTTTGATTCACATTTAGTATAATTGTAATATTTTTGTTTATATGTCTAAAATAATTGTGAAGAGAAAATTTAATTACTGTATGTTGGAATTTCTTCCCGTTAAAAATATTACGAGGTTTCATTAACAGACACACAGTCGTCACACGCGTGGCGTAACATATGGTCAATTAATGTGTTTGAACACGCGATATCAATTTAGTAATGAAATTAATTTATTTTATATGAATCATACAAGTAATCTTCATCAAATTAATGTCTATAAAAACACGCATATGCTTCATCTTTTTTGTTTTCAATCAAACCATTAGTGAAATAATACGAATGTTATTCCGAGCATTTCTAGTTTGAGCTGGATTCAAATTAAACCGCAGTACGCTGGTAAATGTAACCCTAGTTTTCTTAATAAGACGTTATAAATATGCAAATATCTCAATTTAGCAAAGATTTAATACTCGACTAACATTCCGGAGCCGGCTTCATCCTATGGACGGCTGAATATGTTATGCTTATATTACCCATATCACGTGGAAAAGCGCTTCAGGGCGTGAAATTTATGTCATTAATAAGGGCCTGAGGGTTAATTATCTGATTTATGGGACTATATTGTATTATGTATGCGTTATTATGAAATGACATTGACATTTAATAGCCACTCTAGTTAATATCCTCCGTAATAGCCCTGTGGATGAATTGCATTAAATTGCAACGATAATGTTATAAACATAACAATCAAATTCAATATTTATATTAAGTATTGAAATTTATTTTAGATGAATTTATGAAATTATAAGCCATTAATAGAAAAAATAAAAGGAGTGTGCTATTACTTCTCAATCGAGAGAATTGGATTAAGGTCTTATTCTTACTAGGATCCAGGTTACTTTATATGGAAATATTCTCACGAGATGTTCGCTTTGCTTGACGATTGTTGATACAAATGTAAAACAAAAGCAAACTAATCATCCTATAGTTTATTGCCTATTGTACGGTAGAGTAATGCGTGCCGCAAAAAGATTAATTTCTCAGTATAATCCTATCTCCGATCCGACCCTTTTTTAAGGCTCACGCCTCATCAACCATGACACCAATAAGAAAATATAACATTTATACAAATATACAACATTCCATTGTACAAAATTGAATTTTAATGCAACATTTTATACAATAATATTTTCAAGGCAACCTTCTCATATTACGTATCAATTTCATTCGGAAACAACATTTACATAAATTCTTCTCTGAAAAAGTTGTAAGCATACCTTTCGGCGGTGTAAATAGAAATTGTAATATTTTATTCGAGTGAATATGTGTTTCTTGCATTGCTTCAATCATGTAAATTCAGCTTTT
This sequence comes from Phoebis sennae, assembly GCA_001586405.1. Lineage (NCBI taxonomy): Eukaryota > Metazoa > Arthropoda > Insecta > Lepidoptera > Pieridae > Phoebis > Phoebis sennae. The sequence continues at coordinate 681,207 of LQNK01000104.1, forward strand.
GATGTCGTAATCGACTATGTTATGGGTTTGTTTATTATACATCATTAAGTACATATTGTTGGTAAATACTTACAAAGAATATTTATAATATGTACATCTCAGAATAAATTATTACTACGTATCATGATCCGTTTTTTTATAAAGAGTCGGAGTGTCAACTCTAAAAGTTCAAAAAGGATCACTCTTATAACTTTAGTATCATTTAGAGCAACAAGGCTGTTAAGCTGGCGTTAGCTTTATAGGCTCCCTTATTAGATCTCGAGAGAGCTAACGTGTCGCCAGTGAGAGCAACGAGTAACGTGTTTTCACTCTAATTACACCCTAGAGGTTGTTAGGGTGGAAAACGTACTCTTTGCTTTCGGGTTTACTGTGTCAGATTTTCCACACAAACATTTTGCTCGGTCGAGTTCAGTGAATCTGCATTAGCTATTAAGGGATTTGCTGTCCGATAAAGTTGAATATATTTTGTAATATTTTAATACATTTGATGTCACCAGAATGTAAATTTGCTTTACTTTCGGACTTTCATTGGAAAATATCGTTCGCTGAACATAATCCTTTTTATTTTGTTATTATTGGACAATTTGTGTATTTCATTCAATCTCAAAACACGCATTTTAGTGCTATAAGTTTATCACGTTCTTACACCATCATAACATAACGAGTGATGGCGAAACTTTTCTAGAAATAGTAGTTACAAGCTAATTTTAATATAATATACCAGACTATTTGAAAGTAAGTACTTACTTCGTGTACCGCACCATTCACACTCTCAGCTCTAATCATAATGGTTCAGGTGCAACGACACTATGTGAGAAGATCTGTCAAGCGATTTCAACACTTAATCATCTATCTTTAGAGTAAATATTACATGGAAGATGGATGTATTATGCTGTGTTAGAATGAGTCGTCACTAATAGTGAGTGCACGCATGAGAACCGAGCATTGATCCATCTTGGTCGTGATCTTACGCTTCCTCTTCCTACATAGATTACATACGTATTAGCGAATCATTTACGCAATTATGGTTCGTATTTCAAATATGCAACGACGGGGACTAAATTGTTCCAGAATTATATATTATCTTAACAGTTTGAAAATGCTTATTTAGTTACCTATTACGTTTTGTTCCTTACGTATTTGTTTCTTATATCTTTCGCTTCACAAAACACCACCACATAATAACTTATAACTAAATGATTACAGAGATTATTCCGTTATAGTATTTGTGAGAGCCTTATGCCCGAACCAAGAGTAAATCCTGTATGTCATGCCATCATACTCCCATTTACATTTAATAGTATTGTTTTTATTAGTATGAGGTTTGTGATAAAAAATTAAAGAACAGGAAAGAAACAATGTCACGGGATAAAACGTAATTGAGCAAATCTCTCATTTGTACATCGCGTGGTATTTTTGCGTACATCTAGCAAATACGTTGAGAGCGTAGGATCTGAGCGACAAGGCAATGACAATATCACGTTGGAAACCCGAGAAAATAAATTGAGATCCGCGATAAGCGTTCCCTTTGACGAGCCCTGTTTGGATTAGGGCGTGAAAAATGATAGCTTAGGTACACGGCCTCCCGAAGTGACGGGAACATACGAGCTACGCAATTGGACATATGAGGGTGACAATCAATAAAATTTTGATTAAATGACAAAACTTTTGGTGCTGCGTAAGTGTTGGGATCGGTTTGGTATACCAGATAAAATAGGTACTTGAATTGCTTAGGTTTAAATTAATGTAAACCTTTTGTCCCACTTAATTTTATTTATATGCCAAAAAACATCCAAGGACGTATGTAAGGGAAAAAAACAAATGAAACCTGCAGAGTAAAGGATAGCTTTTAACACGCACCCAAAATTTTATTAAAATCATCTTGTTCATCGCAACAACTGACTGAAGATGATTACCTAATTACAAACTCGTTCTTGTGAAATAGAGAGTACAACTAGATTACAATTGTACAACTAAATTAACAATGTCCGCCCACAAACAATTGTTATTTGAAATCTATACAAGATGGATGTCAGAATGAAAATAACGAAATGCTTTTATGCGCTGAATAATATTTTCATCAGAGAATTCATTTCGAAATAAATAATTGTCGAAGCTCGGCGCCTCGATAAAGCCATACAACATGAAACATGACGTTTTTTGCACAAAAGCTAAAACATGTTGCTAAATCACAAAGCGGCGCGTATTTTAATCCCGTCGAAATCCTATGACAGGGTATTTGGAGCGTGACATGTGTCAAAACTTGTAATTGTGGACTTTTTACACTTTGGTACATTAGGGGAGATCAGAGGTAAAAAGGAGAATACGATACGACACGATTTAAAATAATATAACACGACACAAACAGAATTTGTTATGACCGACACAGTAAGATAGTTATGACAGAGAGGGTAGTTGATATTTAGTAATCGGTGCTTACGGCATTAAATGATATAAAGCTGAAGAGTTATTGTTGAAACGCGTTAATCTTAGGAATAAACGGTTCGATTTGATTTTTTTTATTGATAAAGGCTGTAGGCTATATAACATTATGTTACGGTTAATTCTAAAGTAGGCGTAATGGTAAATAATTCTCAGGACAATCGGGACCCGGGCGATTGCTGTGTTTGCCACACCTTAATGCCGCCACTGCAGCTAGTTATAATTTTACATGTCGCGGAAAAGTGAACTGCAGTGATATTAGCATAAGCTCTTATAGATACGTCAGAGCATAGAAGTATTACGGTTACACTGGCCAGTTAATCACGCCAGAGTAGCAAAACAGTGCCAGGAAAACAGAAAGGTAGTAAATCTAGCTTAGTTTGCGTGGAATTCGGTTTAGTTTTAAGCTAGAAATCATCTTGGGGCAGTGATGTATAATGGGCTTGTTTTTAAGCTTCGTTCACTAAGCACTCTCTCGTAATTTGCACTTCATTATTAGGTGACTAAAAGATAAAAACTGTCACCAGGCTGTATCGCATAATAGCTGGTAAGCTGTAATTTTCACAAATTACAGCATTTACGTATTTTCTTTGCCGGTATGACAACAAATATGTAAAAAATATATATTAAGAGGAGCCTGCCTCTTAATAACAGAACCCTCCGTACGTGAGTCCGACTCGCACTTGGCCGATCTTTATATGTATTTTTAGTTAAATTTGTTTTTATTTATGGATTTTTACTCAACTTTCATCGTGCCTATAATACTGGTTGGTGGAAATTCCAAACAACACTTTCTATCTAAAATTATGTAAAGTGGAGATTGCTAACTATAGTATCTGGTATAAGAATCGGCTGTCTTAGGTTCACTTAACTGTTATTAATAGAAATCTGAATAAATTGTACGCACTTTTAGGGAAACTTACGACGAAATACATATATAATAAAAGGTATATAAAAATTGAGATCGATTCGAAAATATGGCTTAAGCTGTGTAAATTTCTAGAGCATTCCTTTTGTTCATACAAATTGTATGACACGGTTTAAAACCTCCTTCCTCAAAAGACTATGTAGGTTATATATTGAGACTCAAAATATTTTAAAGTATTAAGTTTTCGAAATAATGCATTCATAGAGGCCTGTTTTCTATCTTCGGTCTTCTCATTTGTACACAATCACAGGATGTTTATTGTTTATATTTCGCCATAACATAAACAGATAACAACAAACATTTACATTTTGCATGATTATGGGCGAGAGTAGTTCTTTTAAGTACTTTAGTTGTAGTTTATTTTATTTAGTTATTTTTATCAGTGAACGAGGCTGTTATTTCTATATACAAATCGTTAAAGCTATATTTTAGCAGTATTAATAAGACTTAACATTACATTACTATTTTAAGTAAATAGGCAACTTTTAGTGAGTTTTAATTACAGCGAATATACTTCAACTATCATTCTTCCTTAGTATCCTATTATCGTCTATTCTTCAAATCCAATGTCCACTTTGCCGAACGATAAAATATAATAAAAACTGTCTGATGTTTCCCTTTATTTGACGCTTTAGACTCTTAGGCCTTAACTTTTAAATCAAGAAATTGCAATTTAAAATTAGAAATGGGCAACCGAACACTTTTTATCTTTATAATGTCGAATATCAGTGCAAAATGTTACTATCATTGATCACATATTTCCGATAGTTCGTATTTGTATTGATAGAGGTCTCGATGATATAGGCCGAGCGATCTATTTGTCTCCTCAGGTAAAATATCTGTAGCCGTTACAAAAAAGGGACACGCACCGTGTTTTGTTGGACCGCATCCCGAGGCTTTCAATTGAGATTTGGGTTTTTTGTCCCCAGCTGATGAATTGAAGGAACCAGATGGCTTGAAACTGGTAACTTGTGTACGTTGTTCAAAGTCTTTATTTGAACAACTATGGACCCCAGTGGTGTAGGATTTCATAGAGAAAATGGTCGTTATCTCGTGAATGCTCGCTTTTGTAATTCAGTATGTATATAAAACTAAAACTTTGATGAAAATTTATTATTTAACTAGCTGTTCCGCACAGCTTCGCTACCATAGCAGATTGTTACCGTATAGCCTATATAACCAACCTCGATAAACGGTCTATGCATCAGTAAAAGGGTTCTCAAATCGAATTATTAACTATAGTATAGAATATAGAATCATGCACTACTTTAAAATTAAAATTAATCCTAATCCTAAAAGAATGAACATCGAAAATATTAGACCTATTACAAAATAGCAAAATCTCTGCCCATTTTATGTTCTAAAGCTTTATTAATTCTAGTAATATAGCAATTTACTTATTGCATTTTTCTATAAAAACAAATAATATTTCTACGAATATACGTAATCAATCAGTTTTTAATTTGATACGTGTATTGAAACGTTTTCAATTCATATTTTAAATGTACCAACAAACGCTTTTAAAAGCATAAACGTAATATTGAGAAGAGATATAAACTTAGTAAGCGTTATTCCGATTTCACTCGCGGTCGGTTTACAAAGAGTTTACTGCATCAAACTGTTGGAAAGCCGTATTTTATTTCAAATACAAGAGAGAGTAATTTAGATTTACTTTTATGTTTAATTCAACTTATAATATTGTATGTAATTTTACTCTATATGCTGTAATTTAATAACACCATAATGAGTTTGCCAAAATTTGTTTAACAACTAATTATACCACGCACAGACTCTATAAATAAATTATAAAATATTAAAAATTCAAGTAAATGTAATTTTATCTACATTATGCTTTATTATGTTAAAAGTTTGTTTAATTAGGCCTCGAATGGTTATTCAAGTTACTAAGATAAAGTAGAAGAAAGATAGATAAAATATCTATGTGCTTGTAAATGTTAATATTGT
>LQNK01000104.1:687334-715046 GCA_001586405.1 Phoebis sennae
TACTTTTATGTTTAATTCAACTTATAATATTGTATGTAATTTTACTCTATATGCTGTAATTTAATAGCACCATAATGAGTTTGCCAAAATTTGTTTAACAACTAATTATACCACGCCACAGACTATATAAATAAATTATAAAACATTAAAAATTCAAGTTAATGTAATTTTATCCACATTATACTTTATTATGTTAAAAGTTTGTTTAATTAGGCCTCGAATAGTTATTCAAGTTACTTAAATAAAGTAAAAGATAGATAGATAAAATATTTGTGTGCTTTTGAATGTTAATACTGTAGATTACAATAATCAAGGCTTTACAATAACATCGTACTGAGGTTTGAGACAGATGCATTTCACATCTGCTTCAATGATCAAATTGTATTGAGACAAGGTAATAACGAGCCTTCTGTATACGTTGACCCGTATAGGACCTTCCTCCCTTCCCTAGTACTACAGCTGTTACGTTGATGCGTCTAACATAAAAATCAATTTAGTCAAATCAAATGGATTACAATTGTTTCAATAATTTTTTATATAAAACAAATTCATGTACCGAAAAAGAATGTGATTCATAAATAAAGATGAAATAGAATATGTTAATATACACATTTGAATTCAACTTATTATTTTATTGCTCATAAAAGACGGTAAGAAATTAATGATGCAGTCTTAAGAGAGACGGTCAAGGCTAGGTGAGTGTGTTGAAGTTTTATATTAATACAAATATTTTGAATGCATCATTTAGTCACATTTAAAGCTTATGCGAGAGAATACTCTTTTTCATACATTCCTCATAAAAGTAAAGTACAGTTTCAGGGTCGTTCATTTAAAATGTTACCTACTTGCATCGTTTTGCTTGATTGAAGCTGCCCTAGATGTTTAGATCAGAGGCGCACTTTAATGTATGAAACATGTCAAGGTATATTACATATTAACATGCATTATGTTTTCGTATCAAGGTACGTTTTGAATTTGTTTTTTTATCTAATGTAGCTACGAGCTGATTCAGAACTTGGTATTTGTATGAAACTGTATTTTTACTCATTTTATATTCAAATATTTTACATTACGGTTTTTTATTAAGATTCTAGAAATGAATATAGAAAGTGGTAACTTAAAGATGTGACTTTGTAAAATGTTTACATTAATAGAATATTTTCTATTCTATTCTATTCTAAAAAATACTTATAACTAAACTGTTAATTATCATATTATCAATGATGTATGTCTATACTACATAGCACAGCGTCTTTTAGGACTAGAAAGCTGAAATTTCATATGGTTATACGTATTAATCACGCTTACTAAATTTGACGTACGCGGGAGTTCAACTTCTATAGCACTGATTTTTTTTTGTAACAAATACGTTAAACCGGTTTAACGTTAAAGGTTTCTGAAAGGGCATTCAAGAACAAAATAAAATAGTTCATGCATTAAATTAGCGACAAACTGTAATCGCACTTACATTTTCAAATTCAGGTCACGTTACCTACGAATTTTACCTGAAATGCGGTTCTAGTAATTTTATTTAAGTGATCGAGGCGATGCGACGTTGGCCGTTCGGATCCTCGCCCAATCCAATTTGACACAGCGCTCGAGGCCTGATGAAAAATTTTCCTTACAAATTTTGACGTTAATACCCGACGCCACTGTCTCTATTAATTAAATTATACTGAGTTTCTATGGTTTCTTATTACATTGTTAACTTTGGCATGTACACAAATACAATGTCAAATATTTAAACTATTCTATAAACTGTTATATATATCATTTAAATATGTTCTCATTTACACATTTTTTTTCTTGATAGATCATAAAATTTGCATTATAATTGACATCTTTGTCTACCGTACATTTTTTCTTAACATTTTACAATGCTTTTTACACAATTAAGGCAAGTATAAACCAGGGTAGAATACATTCTCAGGTAAAAGCTCAAATGCATGCAGGACGCATATAATATCGCTGGCTTTGCTATGTTACGTGATCCGTAATGTACGAACATATTTTCCAGCCAAACCGCAAAAATATATAATGATTGTAACTGTGTTCATAATTCAGAAGGAACGAATTTGATCGAAAGCAAGTTTGCATATTTTTATACGAATAAAATTTTCATGACATAAGAAATGCTTAACTTTGTTTTTATCGGCATTAATTCCCCTTTAAGAATTTTAATAGATTATTTCTTATAAATATGTTATCATGCATAGTAAAAGAAGATACAATAAAATAAGGCAATTTATTTTATGCTATTAAAGTCTTAAGAACAATCAATATTTTATTAATTCATTCATTGCTTCGACTTTCCATACAGCTAATTAGTAACAAGCAATATAAACGTAAGGTTGACATACCAGAATCTTTTAATTAAAAACTTCATGCACATAATACAGAAGTATTAAGAGCTTATTACTAAATACCTATTTTATAAGTACATTGAGGCTAAAACCGTAACATGTATAATACCCTGCAAGCAATTGGGGTTTAGTGAAAAAAGTAGCCAACTCGGCCCGAGGGATTATCTGGGAGCCATTAATCATCCAGAAGGTATTGACGCGCCTGGTAGCTTTAATCTCTGGATTATATACTTCGTTAATTATTATTATACACTTTAATTACTATTCGTTTCTCGACGTTCACTAATGGGTAATCGTGTATTTGCAAAATATTAAGAGTATTTCTTGCTATTTCATTTTTCGAATAGTAAATGCAACAAAATATTTCAAATATAACTTCAGTTTTTCGATCTAATGTGTCATTTTTTAATCAGAAAACATGAAATGAAATTGTGTAAGACCACAAGAAACATTTAAATTAAATTCTAATTTCAACTAATCTATGAATATTGTTCGTGGAAAAATCGTAAAAAATTAATTAAACAGATAATATTTACATGACATACACATTAAAGATATTTACTAACTGTATAACAGTGTGCGATACGAATGTAAAATCATTAAAATAGCAACAATAAAGAGAGGTTACGAGGCGTGTCACATTTGAAAACATATGAGACGGTTCATATTAATTAACTAACATTCGCTATAATTAATGCAATACAATATACCACCGTTTACTCCTTTTCATTGATATCTCTTATTCTTATTTGTGCCAAATTTCGATATGATATTTAGTCTAAAAATATGAGGAAGTCAGTAAGAAAGGCCATTTTAAAACCGATTTTCAAGAACCACATGGGGACATGAAACAATACAATGTCTTACTAATACATTCAGTGTTTTGAAGATCGAATTGTAGATAATGTAATGGATTAAAACTATGTAACGAACACTTTATTTTTATACTTACATAAATCACACACCTCCTTTTGTATATAATTTATCCGATAGATAATAATTAAAATGGCATTCACGACGCCATGCCACTTGAAATTAAAGTATGATCTCAAGCGGCATGAAGTGATTACACTCAATTAAAGGGTTTAAATGGTGGTGTCCAGATCGAGCTATGCTTTAAAAAATATTTACTACTTGTATTAAAATCAAACCTTAATCTATGAAATTGCAAAATGTTCATCAAACTATTGATACAATTCTCATTAATTTAAACGATGGTAGATCCTTCGCAGAATGAATATTTTTTACTGCTGAGAAGTAGTTATATCACTAAGCAAAAACGTAAAAGAACAAGCCAGTCACTTAAAATAATTCAAACTACAAAGCGATCGATTATTATTAGATAACAATGAACCGATTACCGGGAAAAAACAACCTCGCTTCTTGGTCATTCGAGCATGACATCCTGACAACGCTGTCATGGTGTGGATCGGGGCCGCCACTTCCAAGCGGATGGGCTAACCCTATCTTTATCGTAAAATATGCCTTTTGCATTGCGAAATCGATAAGGAAATTTCTCTTTTAAAACCTTTTTACCGTTATCATAGTTTATATTGACCCTAATTGCGAAAGGCTTTTAATAACAAAAAAAGTTCCCTCCTTTCGCTAAACATAGCTATATTGTGTTTTGACGTGTTGACGTTCGAAATCCGATGTTATATCGATATTGTTTTAATTTTATTGACACTTTATCGTCTTTTTTGGAAGTAATTCTTAACCAATACGTTATTGCAGTAAACTGCTTAAATTAAATCAATAATTCAAACTAAAGGATTTAGGAGGTTAATTTTATTTAAAAAAATCCTTCATTAAATAAATACCAAAGGACTTTTTGCGTGCGGTTTATCGATCAACCTTAACATTACATGATACTCCTAATGTGGTTCAAGGCGCATTACCAAGTGTGGTGCATGTTAGAGTCTATTAACATCTAAATACCTTCGCATGTAAAGATAACAATCGCCAATTATTTACTGAATATTGTATATTCTATCGTATTATTATTAAAACTCTGATATTCAAATGTAAAGGCTTCCATATATTTTATACTCCTTCAACACGTAAAGTCGATTATATTAATGTTTAAGGCTCTATCAGAGAATAATATACTAGAATAAATATATGTAGAAAATTTATAGTGTCTAAAATTAGTGAAATTGAAATTGTATTAAAATATTGAAGGTAGGTAACTAGGAAGAGGAGGTATAAATATCGCGGGAAACTAAAATTAAATTCATATTGCCGTTTGAATTTTAATTCTAACGAGACATAGGCGAAAAATAAAGAAACCTTAATGTGGAATATTGATTAAAATTAATCTTATCGGCACATTTGTCTAATTAGTCAACAAATGTGTCCACTAATTATTTTTAAAGTTATAAATTATAGAATCATTATAGCTGTAAAATATGACGCTATAATTTATGCGATGATTGATTACCTTTCAACTACAAAAAAGTAATCAATTATACCACAGCTTAAAAACATAAAGCAGATGTTTATAACCACAGATAATTGAAAAGCCTGAAAAAACTATGGACGAATTATTTCACCTTGCAACACAGTATTCATCATGACCTTTGTCGTGGCCATAGATACAACAATTAACATTGGCAGTGATCTTGAAACTTTTTCGTAGTCTTTATTACTCTCAATCTTTTTTCTTTAGAATAATCTTTGTTAAATTATGTTCACTGAACAGAAAAGTATTTTTATACAGTATTTTCCGCTTTAGTAACTGTTTGTTGTTAATTTTTATAATGTTTCCGGTTTATGGAAGACTGGTAAATTCAATTAAAAATAGATAAGAAACTGAATCTTTATCGGCAATGAAAAGAAGTATAAAGAGTATTTACTTCGTTTCAAAATATTTTTCAATTACGTTATTTACAGGAAAAACTATACTATTTGCTTTAAAACAATGGGTATTCCGCGGCAGAAACGAATAAAAGAAACACTTATTTCGCACTTGTTCTTTGTTTCAGACGATAAGTCGATAACCAGAAACTTATTTAAGTTTTCCACAAATCTTTCGTTTAATCTTTGCGAAGTTCAGGTTGCTTTATCGCATTTTGTAAGGCGAATTTATATAATATACTAAACTAATAGGGAAGCTATGTAACATTAGGAACGTAATAGAAATGAACTGTGATTCTACTCAACCGGCCAATAGATCTAATCAATTGATAACAAATCACAGGTAGATCACTGATGCACAGGTAGACACAGTAGCAATCACCAAGACGCAATCCGCACCAATTTGCCCAGGTACTTGTTACATAAATAAGCAGGTGTGTACACACCTACTTTATATTTACTACAAACTGCCGACAACAACTTGCAACTTTGCAACTCATATTTTTCAATGTTCCTGCTTACACGAATGTAGTTTTTTGATTAAGCTAAAAAAGCCTAAGTAATAAAATAACAACAAATTAACTTTTGTTTTGCTAATTAAAATATTGCATTGGGCACATGCTGCAACTCTACATATTACTATTGTATGTCATTATTAAAATTGTATAACACGCATTAGCGCACGAAATAGGCATTATTATATCATCATATTTCGACGTTCAAGTTACGTATGACACATCATTTTTGCTTTATTAAATATCATTGTCGTATGCATAAGGTCGTGCCGGCAATTGTGCTATGTTGTGGTCCACTAAAGTACTGAGCAAGTTTTAAGCTCCGTGAGAACGTTGCGACCTTGCTTAAGTATCACGTAACAGTTAAAAAGCGCTCATTTGTCGGATTCTATTGTATCAATTACGGCTTCAATTATCTGGCTGGCAAAGCACACGACACTTCAGGGCGCCGGTGATTATGTACTCACGTGACATAAAGAAGTCACTTTTTTATTAAATTAGAGGAAATGATGAATGAAAAAAATGGTTTGAAATGACATGAAAAAAAAAATCTCATTGTAAAACAAAAACAAAGTTTTTTTTACAATGTCTAAAAATAAATAATTTCCTAATAATAACATTAGCTCATAAATTGTTATCATTCAGCCTTCTTTTCAGGCTCTAAATATTTAATTTTATAAATACGAGAATAAACCATACATTAAAAGCATTAAAACACACAAAAACATGAGGTATTGCAGCTACATTATTGATAATTAAGTGAAAATATAAATCCTTATTTAAAGTTTAAAACGGATACACCGTTCTAGTGATCTATTTCTCTTGGCATAGCTCCGGAAATACTTATACAATGTGAATCCCGAATTTCCAACAAGATTCGAACTATCCAAGCACGATTTTTGTATCCGGTAAAACTTTTAACATTTCCCGGGAACAGGTGGAATTTTATTACATTTGCAATTTATTTGTCTACTCATTTATGAAATAAGTTTTAGAATTTTTTATAATAAGTTAGCGTTAAGAAGGAAATAAGTAATAAAGATAACAAATATAAGATTGTAGTAACAATTTTAAGTGTTTTTACTATAAGATATCTTATTTTCATACATATAAAATAAATTCTTTTGGTCAAATCGTCTCGTTTATGTATTTTGTAACGATCATATTTTAAACGTCAGCGAAAAAACAACGTATGATTCTACGATCTATATCCATTATAATCGATTGCAGTTCTAGTTAAACATGTTACTCGTTATTGTATAATTGTATCCTTATTTATTTGCATAAACGTCAAGGTCTTTGGATATTATTCGAATAATAGGTACAGTACAAAGACTTCCTTATACATCTCGCTATTGAATGCGACGTATACATAATTCACACCAAGGTTTATTCATCCAAATGTCCAGCCATTTGTATCAAGTGTCGCATTAAATAGATGTAGGACCATTGTACTTGTCGACGGCACACGGAACAATAATCATAATTGTAAGAACACAAGAAAAATACTGTTATGTCCTTCAATTCCACAAGCAAAAATATATTTTACAACATTTTGTAAATATTTATTTTAATTAGGTACATTACGTTTTTACATATCTAAGTTTAATATTAATGTTTGGTTCTGTGATCCATCCGCATTCCTAAAGCAATCATCTGATGCTATGAAACTTTTGTGAATAAAGTACGCACGCACATAAAACTTATTAAACAACAATTACTTAACATTGTTGATTAAATAAACCTTGAAACAATATTGTATACGCAAGTGAAGTGCTTATTTAAAACAGTATTAAAATTTGGCTTAATCGACACGTTTATCGCCGAAACCGTAAAAATGGCCGACTCTGAGCTCCAAAACCCATTAAAGTCGGTACGAAATCCTATAAAATTTATGTCCACGTATGACGTCGTAAATGCGTCCTGGACGAAATGAAACGACTTAATAAAAACGCTGAAAACAGATTTTCTTGTATGTCTCTTTTTTTCTTACTCCTGAATACCTGCGAGGTAATAAAGTTGAAGATTTGTCGCTTTGTTTACTGACTGGATAAAGGATTGAACTTAGCGATAAAATCTCTATTAAAATAAAGCTGAAATAATGTCTAACCTTGGATATAATCAATGTGATTTGAAGATAGTTGGAAATTAAATCTGAAACTATTATACCGTTTGATCATATCTTTTATAAACATTCATTTAAGCTTGAAAATCCACAAAAGTCAATCTCTGATATTAAGATCTCGACGAGCTCGTTTTCATTAAATTAATCTAATAAGTTTTAATAACCAATTAGTTGAACTCCAAAATATATCTCTAAATAATAGGAAAAGACGAGAACAACCATCTAATCCTATCTCACCTGACTCCATAAAACAAAACTATTTCTAAATGTAGCCCGCCATAGCGGTGTATTGCGCGACAAACCAAATGTGAATTGCAACACGCTCGTGACTGAGCCTGGCGCTGCGTTGCCACATTGCAAACTTAGTTTTTAAATTACATCAATTTTATGTACGATCGTTTGTTTAAATTGCCATTGTAATCAATTGTGCTCCGTGTTCCTAGCTTTATTTCAATCCATTACTGAAAGATTCAAAATTATTAATGTTGTTTTTTTGCGGAAGCATGTAATGATTTTCTGTGTTAATAGACTAAATATATGTGTGCATAAATTTGTGTCAAAATTGTGCTAAAAATATCTGGCACACAATTTTTCGTAATGTTGTATATCTATCAATAAATTATGTTATGTTACAGACGTTGCTTGTTAATTTGTGTAAAAAATAACATTGCTTTTCAATTATATTGTGTAGTTTTACGTAAAAATAAAATAAACATAGAAACGCGATTGAATCGAACTCTCTTCGCTCTAGAAAGTGCGTACTTAAAGACAGCAGTATGAGAGTGCAGACTTCGCAATTTCATTCATGTGATCCTTTATACTTTGAAATACAATCGTTTGTGTCGCATGAATAGGTGCTAAAAGACTGTTCCACTCACGCCAAACAAATTTGAACCTTCTTCAGGGATGTAATAAACTTCAAATTGCGTAATTATGTCCTTTGACCTATTATTGTATTGACTAATTTTAGTGTTCCGACAAGACGGCGTTCACTTAAATGCCGCTAATTGTAATTACTGTTGAATGCATAGTTAGCAGTGAAAATGTAACCAGATATTTTTATATTTATTGAAAAACAAATCTGCAGAATATATTGATATAATTTAAGTATTCATAATAATTTCAAAAGCATTGCTTTGATAGTTTATTTATAATGGATTAAATTTCGATGAGACAGAAACTTTTGAATTTTTTATAAAGTAAAATCGTAATTGAAATGCTTAAATCCTATGCTATATCCGAACAAGAAAATAAAGTAATTCTACTAGATTAAAATTATTTTATTTGAATTTCCTACAATAAAGTTAATAATTTCAATACTTTTTGAATTATAATAAAATAAGAAAGTGAATTTGTTCCCCTTCACTTCAAAACATTAAAGATCGTAAAGCCTAAGATAGGGCATGTGAAAATGTAGCGTTATATCTCTACACGACAGTTAAACTATAAACAATTTCTAATTTCGAAAGTAAATTAGAAAATTGTACGGTAAAGTTGCAATATGCCGTAACTGAAAGACGGAACTAATCGCCTTTATACAACAGAATCGTTTCCCGCTCATCTGTTCGAGATTTATATTAATCTATGTAGTATTATGTAAATTAAGTAACGGCTTTGCTAATATTTTGTCTAGTCATTTACTTATGCATGTTACGTAATGCGTACAGTTCTGAAAGAAACTTCTAGCTTTTCCTTATTGAAACGTCAAGTCACTTTTACTACGATTGCTTTCAATAGGCTGCCGAGATATAACTCTCGAATATAGTTTCTAAAGAATATCTACTAGAATGTTATGAAGAATTTACAATACGAGCGGTGCCCCACAGTTTCAATGGCATAGAATCGTTATGATTGATAGCCTATAGGTAGGTACGCCATGAACCTCTTAAAATCAAAAAGATTTTTTCAAAGCTTTTTTTTGTATTTTCAATAATGAATACGTTTCAACAAACTAGTTAATCGTAAATCGCTTAATATACTAGCGACCCGCCCCAGCTTCGCACGTAACATATTAAGCATTTATATACATATCAACCAACCTCTTGACTCACTATTAAAAAACCGCATCAAAATTCGTTGTGTAATTTTAAAGGTCTAAGCATACATACATACAGCCAAACGCGGGAAGCGACTTTGTTTTAAACGTTGTAGTGATAGATAATAGAACAGATACAAAATATTACATAAGCATATAATTAATTATCTGTAATGATTGACCTTAACCTATCGTAATTGAAAATCTGTCCTCACTTATCAGCCATATTAGATGCTACTAATAATGCATTCTATTGGTGCTACGTAATATCAATTACGAAGAATAATTCGGGGCAAGGTCAACCTACTAAGGTCCTGTACATTTAGTAACACTTACTGTATTTCTTATCAATCTTATTTAATGCAAAGCGCTATGCAATGTTATGAATATAAAAGCTATTTACCTACAAATCGTTCTTCGAAGAATAAAAAAGGAACAAAGCGGAAAACAATGAAATATAGAATTAAGCATAATTTATCACAAACTAGATAAAAAGTTATCTTCGAAATATTTGTGGCACAGATTAAAAACGATATGGTCAATATTATCTTTTTGAACCGGAAGTAAGTCGTATTGGTAAAGGTTTTATTTTTTAACAAAAATGACCAAGGAATTTAACAATGATAAAGTATACGATAATATATGAGATTATGCACATTTTACCTAAAAATATCTTGTTTTACACTGCATTGGTTTAGTGGTTAGTTTATTATTACTATTTTATAGAATTGAAACTATTTTTTACACTATTTCCACTTTTATTTATAAACTTTATCAAATTTACAACCGGTTTCGAACAATCATCGTCAGGTAGATTGTTCGAAACCGGTTGTAAATTTGATAAAGTTTATAAATAAAAGTGGAAATAGTGTAAAAAATAGTTTCAATTCTATAAAATAGTATAAAATGCATTTCCATCAAGAAGTGACAATACAGTCTATCGAGTATAGTTTATTATTGGTCAAGTACTGAGAAATCCTAGGTTTGATTTGAGTAAAATTAGTTAGTAGTAAATTAGTAGGAGTAACCCCACTACTAACCCTAGAATATTACGTAGAGTCTTCATACGAAAATTCTTTACGTAAAAGATGTATTACTATCTGCCTTCTTTGTCTCATACAAATGATCGATCATACTTTACTAGGAAGCTTTGCTGTTACCTTACTTAAATCAGTTGGAAAAAGGTAGGCGAAATCTCTTACCTGTAACAAACAAAATATTCATTATAAAGAGTAAAAAAGAAAAAAATGTAGTAGGTACAGCCGTAAAGTTAACGGTACATTTAGCAAGGTTGTATTTATGTAACGATTCCACGGTAACTGCTTTTCTAAATACCTCTTTTAATGGATCTTCTTGCCTATAGTCGTTGGATACAGATTAAATATACACAAACAGTTTTGGTTTAATTGTTTGTAAATAGGGCTTTTAAACTAAAACAAAGTTTATTATTATGAACCAGATAGGTACCTAAGAGGAATAGGGAAAGGTTAACTAAATATTTTATTGTAACGTAAAAGTACGTTATTTCAAATTGTACTTAATTATATTTTCATTAGAAAAGCTGTTTCATATTATGTTGCTTACAACATACTTAAATCCATCTCAAATAATAGTATACAAGTATAATGTAATGGCCGTTTTGTCTATATTATACACATTAATAACAATAGATATATGTATACAGGTAATCTCTACATCCTGTATAATAGATAATATTATGTCCGGTGAAAATGGAAAACGTTTCACGTTCCAAATGCCACGTTTATGTAACTATTAAATTACCAAATCTATTACATGTACTTTGCATAAAACATTTACCTATATATATTTAAGCACATTCAGTTAGTGTAAAAGTCATCAAGAGGTCTCTCACGAAATAAATGCTGCATAATAAATTACAATTATCATAAAAATTTATAAGTCCAAGTATCAAACATCTGATATTATCACAAATATGATTTCATATGCCACGCGTATATATTGATTTGAGATTGATACCACATCTTTAAAACAATGATTACACCATCGCATGTTGGCATTCATAGCCCATAAACAGCATGCCAGTCCAAATAATTCTAATTGGCCAGACACGCCATCCATAATTACAAGCTTGTTAATGAACTCCGCTTGTTGCTTCGGTGTCGATTGTTTTAAATGTTATATGGTGATGCACGCCACTAACATTAACCGACTCATTTGTATTTTACTAAGCAACAAACTGTTCTTCACGGCTTTTTCTCCTGTAGCATAATATCATATAGCCTTTATCACTTAGGTTAGATGCAGCTTTCTAATGGTAAAAAAATGTTATCAGCCTAGTACATACAACAACACAAATGTTTCCTCTTTATAATATTTATATAAGCAATGACCCGATTGAACCTTTACGAACTACATAAAAACTGAATTTTCAATGAAGCACTTACATTGAATTTAAATTTCAAAAACGACCTGCACGACTTTTGTCAATTTCCATTTTAATTATTTTTTGTTTAAAGTCTATTTAAATCTAAAATAAAGTTAAAAATAACAGTTTCAAAAGTTCAATTTTGGTGCATTTTATTCGAAGTCGCTTTGAAAAGTTTCCGGTCGTTCACAATATGAAACCAGTTTTTGAAAATGCGAATGCAATATATAAAAACAATACGCGTAGTTTGTTGATATGTATGTGGGTCAAGTACCACGGAGTATACACTACGTACCAATTACGTAAAGGAGATTACGCTCACGATTTGTTGCGATAAGTTTCAATCAGTTGGGAATAATAAAATAAAATTTGTGCTTTCATTTGTAAGGCGGTCCAATTCAAGGGCCTCACCGAAATACTGATTGAGTTTTTCTTCCAAATTGTATAAAAGGTATATTGAACTTACATTCTAGTAAAACAGCCGGCTAAATATTATAATATACCTACATGTTTTCGTTTGTTGTTGCGAGCTTTACGGATTATCACATATAAAAGGATTTCGTTTCAGAGATCAAAGATTTTAAAATAAAATCATAAAACAAACCCTATACATTTATTGACTGGAATAAAAGCTTATCTTCAACGTTCCATATTCAGTTATTTATGTTCGCGTATTTCAATGCTACTTTTTTAAACCTTTAGGTTAGCTTCAATAATTCTTTCATAATCAAAATATATTTTGTTACCTAAATATCTTCAATTTAAATTAAGTTAACTCAAATACTTTAAGCTATTAACAGAAATTGGGGCCTTTTTATTAATGAAAACAAGCATAGGTAAATTAAACCTACAAAATAAAAGTTGTAATTACTGTATAATGCTATGAAATGATTTATATTTTGTCTAGAATCTATGTCTTAACAAGCTTTTGCTATAAACAGCAATTAGGGGGTTTATATTAGCAAAAACAAGCACAAACTTACACAAACCAGTTATATTTGAATATTTGAGACGAAACTTCATCCAACTTTTGCAATTTATCCTCATTACAATCTTAAGCACTTTAAAGAGAGACTTCAAGTCGACTCCGGAAATTTCAATGGTCATAACTCATAACTTTACGTATAGAAATGTTACAACTTACAATTATGTTATAAGATTTGTCTGTAAAGGAACATGTTTTTATTTGGACAAGCCATGAATGCAATTTGCACTTTCAAAGCCTATGTATGCACTATGCAATATTTGATGATTTTTGAGCTTCCAGGGTTTTATAAAATAAAATGACGAAATAGTACTTAGTAGAGTAGCATTTGTAAATTATATATTTTATACTTTTACTGTCGAAACCCTGTAGAAATGCCGTCTTACTAAGGCATTTTTTGTTAAAAGATTTTATACTCTTAATTCAGTAATTGTTCGAAGTTCAAATTTAATGCTTTATAACAAAGATAGTTTAATTACAATAATATGTTTGTTAATTATGATGGCTTATTGCAGAGATATATCGATAAAATTTCATGAATTGAAAATTTAAGTGTTTAGAAATATTTATGTTTCTAAAGTGTTTAGAACTATTTATATATTTCTAAACACTTAAATTTGTAAAAAATTGACCTTAAACACCGTTATTCAATTTTATTACTACCTATCGCCCACGACGACACACGAGATGAATTAAAGAGAAGATGTAGGTCGGGTTTCGCATTCGAGACCAATCCATTATATTCACCGGACTCATTCATGACTTGAGCTCTCTACTCCATTACAAATATTATCGGTCTTTAACAAATAAAATGCATTTTTAATATAAATATTTATAAAAGAAAATCAAAAAGTACAAGGTTGACATTAAATACTTTAAATTTAACTTAAAAATAAGCTTTAAAATGTAAAAACACTAAACACCAGAATTCTGATACAATAATGAATTATTTTATTTCAATAGTAAATGCTTTATTACTGATAAATTTAATATGAAGAAAGAGTTATGCAATTTATAACCGTAAAATAATGGATGTAAATTAACACAAAAAAATATGTTGCTATTAATTTAATCATTAAAATATTAAATGATAAAGCGATTAACATTGAATAGTAGCGTTTGTTAGTAATTCAAATCAAAGCGTTATCAATTAGCGGTTGGTTTTATTTTCTTCTCATTATTGTGTTTAATGTGGTTATTATTTCCTTTCCCATAATTGCGCAGTAATGACAAAAAAAAACAGAGTAACGACTATTCATTGATATTTAAATGAACGGCTCAATTCGCAATTGAAAAAACCTAAATGAAACGAAATAAAACTTAATAAAAAAAGTAATGAACGTTACGTACATGCTTTTAGTTTGAAAACCTATAAGTTGAATTAATATGAACATCAAAATAAATATTATGATTAATTATTAATGTCTATTCTTTGATTGATTGCTGAAATTTATTTATCATAATAAAAAATACAAATATTTGTTATCAAAATGGCATTATTCATGAGTTAAAATTGTGATACAATGTCCATTCGTAACATATTTAAGGGTAATTAACAATTACGCGCGCAAATAGGTCAAACTGAAAATTGGAATCGAAAATTAAAATCACTTTATTATATTTGTAACTTGGCAACACTATAATAGCGATGTTAATTTTATTATACCTACATTACACAATCGTAAATATCATTTGTAATTTTAATAAGTGTACAAAACGCCTAATGGGACCGTTTGCTAAGCAAATACAAACGCAGGTACACTATTCAATTGTTTCTGTTAATTATTAAGAAGCAAGAAAAATCATCACAGGTGCTATATATACTTGTCGAGATTTATCTAGTCCTCACGACTTACCCTTTGAACTTTAGTATTGTGAATATACCAAGCTCTTTACTCTTTAGGTCAGTTTATACACAATAAACATAAGACCAATAATATATTAATGTAAGTAATAAATTATTAAATAATAATGCTTCTAAACCGGAAGAATTAATAGTGAACCAAACATCCAACGATGATGGGTTGCCAAACGACAGGTGCGCTATGCACTTGTTTTCGAACTAAACTTTGAACCTTACTAATAATGTGAATTATTAGTAAATTATTATTAGAATTATTACATTATTAGTAAAGTGTATATACCAGGCCCTCGAATACCTTCAAAACAAGGCTGCTATTGTCATCGAAATATTTCAATCATTTACAATTTTATAGCCAATATCAGAATATTAGCACTAGAGTGCTTGGGAACCGGAAGAATTAGCGCACAGAACGCCAAACGGTAACCGTTGCCAAGCAACAACCACCGCAGGTGCACTATGCAGTATGCACACGGGAAATTACGCTTCATACTTTAGTAAAATTACAATCATAATATAAAATGTATACTTTGTTAGAAATTTTGTTATGTAAATTGATATACACTATTTTAAAGCGTTTCCTCTATTCAAGATTACAACTATACTTAATACTTATAGTAAACTCGAAAGGTTTCACTCGAATAGTAGTAGACTTTATTACTACATGAGTAACAATACGGTAGACCTAGCATACAAATACAAAAACGTAATGAAACCGTGTTCCGATCTCAGGCGACTAGATAGCCTCGACGCATCGCCCTGACACATATACTATAACCAAGTACGGGCTCCGAACGCAATGTTTGTCCGATGAATTATTGATTGCTTTGTCTATTTACGTAGTTATGTGACACTTTGTTTTGTTTTATGATCTGCCCTTTGAATGTACTTTGAGTTTATATCTCGTAGAAACAATACATGTTTATAAACCTTAGTGGTTTGTTGGCTGCTGTCATGCAACTATGTATCTTTTTGTTTTTTCTTTATTAATAAAGATATTAAAAAAAAATAATAAAATTAAAGTAGATCTTCGTCATACCTAGGTCTAATTCTACTTCTATGCTGAAACAAAAAATATAGCTATAACACATGAGGTATACAATCACTGTATATTTTACGAGCCATCCATTACTCACGCTGTCTAAACACTGTCAACAGAAAATCTTCTACAAATATAACATGGGAATTATTAAGCTTTTAAAATTTTGAAATTTCGAACAAATTCCAAGGCATTATATAAATGGGTGTTGTATGCGATAAAATATAACGCATTAGCAACATTTTATTTTCATTCATGGCGTGCCGATTACGTTTCGACGTTAATCTGCTTTCAAAATTTTATAGAAGAAAATCCAAAGCCGCTGTTTTATTCATCAAATTAAAATGTTTATTTTGACTTTGAATGTGGGATCACAGTGTTATTACTTCAAATCTAATTCAAAAAACACATCCATAGATTGATTTAGATCCCCACTTGTGATACTCTTAGCTAAAAATCTTGCTAATAAATTATCAAATTGATAGAGCTCGATGAATCTATGGTTGAGTTTTTGGACATTGGGCGTAAATAAACATTGAATGATTTAATCCAAAAAGCTTGTAATCTTTAGTCGGTTTTCACGTAGGTAGGTCGTGTGAAACTTTATATCCCCTTCAATTAAGTGTCGATTGCTACAGCTTAATGAATAAATAAATTGAGAGCCGAGAGAGTGTTGGAGTAACTTTTACTGCACATTATTAAATACTATACATTAACTGTTCCTACAAAATCTTATTTCCCGTCGTACTGTAACGGTACTAGGAAATCGCAGAATGCGGTGGAATCTAACACTGAATAATTGCAACGAACGATTGTTAACCTTTTCATTTAAATAAAAATAACAATTTACTTTTACTATTGCAACTCAATTAAAATAACTTTACTTAAAGAAGGACTTTTAAGCGTTAAGAAATAATAAAAATGTTTATTTGGTACAACGCTAGTCATTTAATTAACTGACACTATTATTCCTAGATATCATTAAAAAACAAGCATAAGTTAAATAATATTATCTCTGCAGATTAGTAAATTACTAATATAGAAAAACATTGTTTGCGTTTTGAGCCGAAGTACAGATTTATTACAACTTCGTTGTTCGAATAACAAACTTTGGCAAGTTTTGTAAATTTTGATACATCACCTAGAAATCAAGTGAAATAAGAGAATGATCTGCAACTACTTCTTCGGGTTCTGTTACAAGCATCCTATCCCCAATTGGTGTTCTGGAAAACGAAACAAAGCGAAGGTATATTCCGTTTTCTAAATTATTTAGAGTATTTTTCAGAACGTTACGGCAAAGAAATTTAAGAACTATTCCCTAAAATGTTGAAAAAAGAAACGAATTTCTGAGAAAATGGTCGCTAAAGTAATGTATACTAACTCCTACACGGAGAATACAAAAAGCGTGTTATTGTCACTTGCCTGTTCAATTAGTACAAGTAAGAAAAAGTTGAAAACTCTCCTCGATTCAGAACCGTTGTCATCTATCACACTAGCTGGGCCGATGTATGTCGTCCCTGCAGGGAATAAAGGTCACGTCACTCAAATAAATATGTTTTTCCAGTTCCTTGCTTCGCCGCCTACAAAACTTTTTGTAAATAACCTTCGTTATACCTCAAATAATCTGGTACATTTTATTTTTGTATTAATAACAACGCCGAGCAAAACATTTTCTATTCTTTCAGAATGATTTACGGTTTTTTGGATGGATACTTTTCACGATCATGTTTAAGGCTGTTTACTGAAACGTTTTATATTATTTTAGCTTCATTGAATTATCTTACATTGAATTATAATATCATTGAATATTTTTGTTGTATAACTCGGTTGTACAAGGTAAGGTTATAGTATTTCTATGGCTTTCGACACTCAGCTAATATGTAAGCTATCATGTGAAGAGTTAAGTACAATTAAATTCACGCAGCTCTATATTTGATCCTATCGAAAGTATTTTGTGTGCTCACGTATTTACAACGTAAAGGATCGCTTTCCCATACCTCAACCGATTTATCATTCCCCGTAACACGTAACTGTGCGTCTACTCCTTACCCAACAGATTTGTTTAAAAAAGAAACTGTTTCTTCAAGAAATAAAATATTCTTATTTTTGTTAAACATCAGTATGTCACAAGGCGTACTTTCTATGTAAGCAAACGAAAAACTAGTTTAACAGATAAAAGTGGATAGTAACATTAAATTTACAGCATTTCATCGGGATCAAAATTAGGTGAAAAGTGTTATAAATAATTTAACAACCGAGCAATCTGAGTAACATCAACGGAACACACTTGAAAATATTTCATGCTGTCGATAAAGTCTACCTATAAATTAGGGGAACAGGACCGTCGCAGTATAATTATCTTTTTAGTGTCGTCCAAACAGCTTTAACTAAAAATATCCGGTCGTTAGTCGCTTCGTCTCTGGATTAAAATTAGTCAACAATTTCAAGTTATTTACTTAGACTGTCGGAAGGGAAAGTATGCGAACATTTGTAGTCAATTAAACAAACTAGGGAAATACTGAAAATCCCGCTGGATTTCGGTTTTGTATTTAACGTTCAACCTTTGTGTGGTATAAAGTTTATTTGCAAATTTTTTAAAATGTATTTTTTGCGTTTACAATCTTTTTTATTCAGTTTGGAGGGAAAGCAAATATAGAGGTTTTAATTTTGATATAGAATAAATATTTCAGAGTTATATTATAAGAAACACTATATTTTCCGCACAGCTTTGCTCCCGTAGTATGTTATATTATAACCTTAAAGCCTTCCTAGATAAGAGGTCTATCTAACACAAAAATATTTTTACTATACGGACCAGTTATTTATGAGAGTAGCGTCTTCAAACAAACAAACATTTCAGCTTTATATTATTAGTAGATAATATAGATTTTATAAATAAGCAAATATATGAACAACCCAAAAACTGATAATTATCTAATATCCATTGTAATTACCTATATAAGTGCAAACATAGTTTAAAACTAACATTCATTAAAATTTAACACAGCGCATAAACGAATGGCGGACTTTAGTAAATAAGCCTATCCTAATAAATGGAGTTAATTAAGTAATTACACAGAGTTAACATTTACCGTAATTTGTAAATTGCTTCAAATAATGTGAACGCTTTGTCTAAATACATGTTATCATTAATGAATAGATTATGAAATGTAGCGTCACAATGAGAGTTGGGCATTCAAGATATCATTATGAAGCTATTGTGAGGGCTTCATTGCCACGAGTGCAATGAAGCGAAATACTAGATAAGCCTGCCGTTCGAATATATTAATAGACGTTGCTTTATCAACGACTAGCGCTCACCTGCGGCGTCGCTCGTATTTTATATTTAGGCATTATTCTGTATAAATTATATTACTGTAAATTTTTATTTAATAACGTTCAGTACTTTTAGATTAACGTGGAAATATGCATACAATATTACTAGATATAATTTTTTACGGAATACAACACCGGGGTACCAAGATCTCGAAATACCGGGATACCAGGATCCCAAAATACCGGGATCCCGCATGCTCTGCGCGGTATTAATCCCGTTCGTAGAATGAAGGGGATCCCGAGCGGGATAAGCGGCAATTGTAAAATTTTAAAAATTTATTATTCATTCAAAAAATTTCTAGTCCCGCAAATAGCTCTAAACCACACCATTGTAGTAGTAGTAATTCGTAGATAAACTTAATTAGCTACATCGCCGCTTATTTTGCAAACATTAATTAAACAAAGTAATTAAGTTATAAGTTATTATCTATTTTTACGTACTATTCTATGAAGTAAGATAACATCTTTGTTACAATAAATTTCGTAATGTAATTAAACTTTCTCTTTTACTTATTTACATTTTCTACCCGTTAATTTATCACCTTGATCCTAACCAAATAAATTTCCAAATAAATAGAAATACTTGAATATAAATATTCAAAGTTATAGGTACATTTACTTAATCGGTCTACCTGTTTAATTTAAACGACTGTTGACCCGTGACTCCGAAAAAACAAATTCCATTTAGTGGTAAAAAATTTAGGAATGTCTGATTAAAATGCGTACCCACAATCCGAAGTCGCTCGGGTCGTGAGGCTAGATTAGTTTCGGACATTTTTATTTTTCTGCCTCACAGAACCTTAATCAAATCTCAAACGCTTTTTATCATACCGAAATATCTTTACCCACAAATACTTAAAGTGAATATGATACTGGAACAAAAAGGTCTTTTTAAGTGAAAGAATTCCTCTCGCAAAACGACTATTTCAATTGGGCGAACAATTCTTTTACGTCAGCCATTATAAAGTAGTCCGCACTTGGGTAGTAAATATCTCTTCCCGCCTTCTTAAGATATTCTCCAGCCATTAGACTTTAGTTTTCAAGATAGTTCAATGGAGCTAACATAATGGAAATATGGAGCGTCCCTAGAGTGCAACCCATTAAAACCACATGTGCTACGTCACAATGCTTCTCAAAATAATAAACCAATTATTACTCACTTCATAAATAACCCACACTGTTATATCCATGTACAATATAAAGAAAAACGAATGCAATGTAAATTAACAGGAAAGGCATCCTGGATATTTGATTCTGTTTGCATTAAATAACAATTAAATTTTGGGGTTACATACAAATTAATTAATTCACGAATTAAAATAGATGATACTTTAGCGTACTGTGGTTTGAATTTTATTGCATATATACAAAAATAAACATGGCTGTACTACGATAAAGTAATTCACTCTAAAGAATTGAGTGAATGCTTGGAGTGAGTTTCAACTTTTTAACTCTTCAAACATTAGTTAAAATTCAGGTAAGTAAAATATCGCTACCATAGCGTTATTCCTACCAATCCGAACAGTACACATCAAACGTTTGGGTTTGACTAATTTCAATAATTCTTCAGCAAACAGGGAATTAGCAAACAACGATCGCAAGTTTGAGAAACTCGACTAGCTGTAATTTGTTTGCGTGTTGCCGCTGTATGCTCTATTCCATAATATTTATACTGGGGGATCAACTCGACGATTTATTCACTCTCTTGTCGGGGAAATGTCGTTGGGATAAATCTTTGTCGTTTCCTACATTTATTAAATAAATCATATGCATGGAAATGTATGGAACCTACAGTTCACCCCTTCTTGCGGTGATATTTTTATTGTGATTACGCCCTAATGACTGTGTCATATTTTTTGCCTAATAGAATGAAATTAAATACATTTTTTATCAGCTTGAGTTTACGTAATTTTAACCATGTTTTTCTTAAGATAATACCTAAACATATTTCAAAAAATCTAAATATTTTCTCTGTCAGTAGAAACGTATAATCGAATCGTTTAATATAATGAGTTCCTCTCGCAAATATCCTTGGTTTTGTGTAAAACTGTTATTAAGCGTTTTCAACGCACGCTTTTACAGATCTATATTAAGCGTATAAATAGGGGGAAATTGGTTCAGAAGACATCAAAGGAACCAAATAAAATTCACTTATTTGAACAGTCGCTTCGAGTCACATCTGCTTCTAATAAAGTACATAGGGGATAAATAAAACGTGCTGTCGTCATATATCTGTGTTATTGGCTGTTGGTAATCGATAAAATGTATACGGAGAAGTCAATTTGGTATAATGGTCATGTACAATTTTACATGAACTGGTACCAAATTGTTCACAAATTTTCACCGTGCTAAGCGAGGTCTTAGAGTCGAGATGGCGATTGTATTTATTGAATAAAATTTTTTTCTTAAAAAATTTGTTCTCGGTCTTGTTAAAAATTCATAGGTGAATAGTTTATCCAAAAAAATATCGAGTTCGAAGATGAGGGAAATCGGTAGGGGAGTTACTAAGATAGGGGAGGTAAAGTAGGCGATTTTCATATGAATATAGCCGAGTGTTGTATCAAATGGTAGTTCTTGATTTATATTTTACAACGTGAAGTCTAGCTCGGAGCGAGCCACTAGTGTAGTATAGAGATTGTTTTAGATGTTGAAAATCAATAGAGGCATTTATTACAAAATACACAAAAACATACATTTTATTAAGTTTATTCAAAACTTTTTATAAACTTTCATTGAAATTGAAACATCTTTTTATCATTTAAATATAACGCCATATTTTACGTTCGCTTCTAAAAATTGTTCATAAAAATCTCAGTCTATTGTTCTATTAATCAACACAACTCGCTGTCGCGTTTACAAGCTCATAAATTAAATTTATTCTCAGTAAGTTTAATAATTTTTTCGTCCGTAAGTTATTCTGGGATGGCAGTAAAAACACTCTTCATCGCGGACGCGGTTCCTTTTTTTTGTGTCTCATTTTTCAGTATAAATTTTACTAGAAAAATATTATTGAGAAAGTTTCTCAATGTTGTTATTATGCTACTTACATTATATATGCAAAATTTTGGATGTTTGTTCGTCGATCACGCCAGGATTGAACTGAACGGATTTTGATGAAAGATATTAGCTAGATTAGGTGACAAGATATCATTTACTTCCATCAAAAACCCGAATATAATACTAGCAAAAGCGCGGGCAGATGCTAGTAAGTAATAATTTCCGCACACAATATTTTACATTATAAGACGTGATTAAAATCTTAAGAAACATATGTCATAACATTTAATAAACATATGTTGTGATTTTATTACTTAGAACACATTTTGCTTTATCCAAGGTTTTTAATAAATCCCAAAACACCTGCCACGTTGCTTATTTTACCGAAGTGGGTCAAACCAGTGATAAAACTAAGAGCACCTGTTAGATGGCCTAGTTTAGTAGGTGGTTTAGTGAGACCTAATATAGGTCTTGCCTGATTAAATTTGCGGTAAGATGCTTCTCCGTTATTGGAAAGCGCTATATCATCATATTGCACTTTATTAATATACACATCATACTGTGCACACAAGTTTATTTTTATAAATAACTAGATGTGCCACTTGGGTTCACCCACGATAACGCAGTATCACTATTATTTATCCGCATAGTTCCCATTCCCTTAGTATTTCTTAGATCAAAACTAGTCCATGTCCTTTTTCTGGTTTTAAACTGTCTTTGTACAAAATTTCATCCAAATCTGCTCAGCAGTTTTGAAATGAAGACGGGCCATATTGGGCAACTTCAAATTTATATTATTAGTAGGAATAAAAATATTACTTTTAAAAATAACGATTAACTCGACTTTCGTTTATCCGATCTTGAAAAAAACCCGAGATGAAGATGAGAGTAAAGTAGGCGATTTTGAATATCATATGAATATAGCCGATCGTGGTATAAAAATGGAGGGTCTTTACAACGCGAGGTCTAGCTCGCACCGAGCCACTAGTATTAATTGTCATATCTCGTAGTCATTTTAGTAATAGTGCCTTAAACACGGGTTTATAGCGGGCGATGTTATTAAATGGCAAATAATTCAAGAATTAACGACCTCCTTGGTGTGTTGCGGTCTAATTACCAATAAAAGATTTAACAGGTCCCCAAGCAAAGACATCAAAACGAGTCAACGAGCCTCTCCTCAATTTAGGTTAAGAGTTCCGTTATGAGAGCTCTTGCTTCAAATAAAACGCTGTAATTAAATGCGCGACATTTTCGCCGAAACTATTGCAGTTTTACGAATATTTTAACATTTGTAACGTCTTTCAGAACTTCATTAAACTTCATACATTCTATAGGTACATTATGTACATAATATCATATTTTTGCTCACTCAAGTTGAGGCTAGAATAGAAAATATTTTTATTCATGTAAACTTCTTACAAAGTACCTATGACTAGTATTTTTTTTAATTTACCACCGGTTCGGAAAGTCGATAGCTAAAATTGAAGCTAACTGATGAATATAAAGTTTTTTATTTGATTTATTTGTTTTGTTTTTTTTTTTTTACAATGAATACATATATTAAAAAGCTTAATGATAAATGGATATAAAAAAAACCAAAAGACTATCACCGTAAAAGTTCACAAAAATAATTGCCTTAGAACAGAGACAAGGTAAGCAAGGGCCAAATGAAACACAGAGAAAAAATAAATTCGACCGACACCCTCCACTGCATAAATCTAAAAGGAGGCTCTAATTGAATATTCTCTTTGCGTAATGTCGTCTTATTTCACCCTTTTAAAATAAAATATAGGCTGAAAGCGAAACATGTAAATTTTATTGTGTCTGGGCGTCCGCCCGTCGGGACCGGCTGAGATTTTTTCACCAACAAAGGTAAAGAAAGTTTTCCCGTATTTTCCGCTAAGAGTTCTATTGCAGTGTTCGTGAAATACTTTCGTGACTTACGGAGTAAGTTATAAAGGAATTGCGTATTGTGAGCGAAACTAACAAATCATTGCTAATGGTTGTTCGGCCGTTTCTGGCCTCCTAAATGAAGAAGTCATAAAATAACTACGCATACATAACACATTAACACAGGCCACTTACATAACACATTAACTGTTATTTTAGTATTTCTTTTCATGTACTTCAGTAACTAAATTATATAAAAATCCTTACAGTTGGTCCATCATTTATGCCATTCATAATTCAATATTCAGTCTGTATGCCATTAAAATATATAACAGCTATCACATCTACATAAGTAAAAGTACACACACATGTTGGTAAATATAACTGCGGCGTATAATCTCCCTTGACAAAGAATATCAATCATTAGCCTACATAATAGAGTATAGAATAATGTTCACGTAATACCCACATTATAATAGATCCCTCTAGAACTCAAAGCTAGCTCGCTTCGTGGGTAGTGGTTTACCTTTCACTCCGTAATATTCTAAACCGACTTTTAAACTAAATTTATATATCCAACTAAATTGTTACTCAAATATTAATAAGCTTTGTGAATTTGGTATTTTATCCGAAGTTAGTTTAAACAGTTTATTACGTCGTAATTTGTTGGTTCAATTAAAATATATTTAACGAGTTAAATGCGATTCAAAGTGTACACAATCATCAGGATAACAGTAAAACCTAACCATTAAATGTGGGGTTATGTGTGTTATTTAAAACGGGCTGGTGTGAGCGTGCCAACAATGAACGCATGGCTTCCGACGATAAAACAGCTGCCGGCTGCTGTATATTACATTTTACCTATGATCCCATTTTTAATGAGATTTTTATAATATCGACATTTCATTACAGATGGCTCGGAATATTTTCACGATGTCGTAATGTTTATAACGTTCGAAGGACGTAATCGGAGGTTGTTTTAAATTAATCCAGTATATTTATATAATAATTTAATGAAACAAATTGCTTTCAACGCACATTGCAAAGTAATTTAATATTCAACATTGAATATTTAATATATATCAAAAGCTAATTATAGTATCATCGAATCGTTATTGAAAATAATTAAGCTTGTTGTTAAATAAAACTTCATTTAATGCAACTTTAATCTGAAATCCAGCATAAATAATCCGTAGATCGACAGTACGTCGGCGTCTACGTGAATACAAATAGCAATTTCAGAGTAGACGGTTATTGAACATCGTTCAAACAAGCAAAAATAAACAATGTCTATTTTTCAACCAAGAGAGAACGCAATTTTTACAGACAATAACTCTGTTATAACCATAATAAATATCTACCTCGACGCAATCAAACAGGAAAATTGTGAATTATCCGCGAGAAAAAATGAAGGTTTAGATCCCAATCAGTGGAGTAATTTGATGCAGTGCTAACAAGACCGTTGAATCATGATGCCCATTGTATGTGCTAGGTACACGTGTGTATTTCAACGTGATTTTTATAAACAATGTGCGCTCCCACGGCAAAGAAAATTTGTTATATAATATGATCATCGTTTCGGAAACAAAAAAGTGAAATTTGGGTTGATGGAATTTGTATTGTATCAGTTGTCGGTGGTAAATGTTTTATAACGTTCCAGTTTTAGCAATACATTAATAACATAGACATACTTTTCGGACGATCGTTTGCTTATTTTATTTTATTGAAATTTGACGGAAGGTTCTAAATAAAGGTAAGGTACAAACAGTTGGAATATGAAGCAGTAAAATAAAAATCGTAACTCCATCCACAGTTAAAAGAGAAAATTGCTGTCGCCAGTCGTAAAGCTAAATCTGCGCCTTTTATCGCCAACGAAGTTAACCAAATTTTTAAGAACACGGTTTGTTGCCCAAGCTTTAGTAGGCGCGACAAGGTGCCGATGGAAAATACGATCCCCAGGGATTTGCCGGGTCTGGCTTACGCAAACGTACCCCCACTCTCAAACGGTGATGCGTAAAATATTCCCCTCCTCGAATATTATATGTGTTCCAGAAATAAACATACTCAGAAAATATTTCATAAGTCATGTTTCGTGAAAATGTTTTTATGAAATATAATAAGGACTAATTATGTTAATTCGTACGAAATATAGCAGAGAATTGTTCTCTTTTATTCAGAGAAATCTGAAATAAGCTTCTTAAAAATAATATTTTAATTTCAGTGTGTTTTTTACTGGTGGTAATAGTAGAGTAGTTGTAATGTGATTATTTTAGATATTACATAGTACGACATGCCAACACTTTATAGTAGCACTTTACAGCAGTAGGTATATCACTTAGAATTTGCATAAAGGCAGGCATCCTATTATATCCTTTAACCTAACATCGTTGAGTCTCATCAAGATTCAACTTACACAGAAGAACGAGCGAATACAAAGACAAACGTAACATTTTATCTGAATAAGTCCACGTCTCAACCTTATACAAGAAAAACTGAAATATATTGCATTATATCTTATTCACGTGTTGAAAAGTGGAAAGTGGGATCAACCGTCAGTCGTACGTGACTGTTCCCGCGGCCGATCTCCTATGCTTTCTTGTTATTCTGATTGTAGCGATTGCAAATGCAACGTTTTATCTTACGTAACCATTTCAAGCGCTTTACTGAAGAAATGCCCATTTGAGGTTCAATATGCTGGCATTTCTTTTAACTTTTTATACCTATTTAGAGGAATAGTTTGTAACTATACACATAGTATATAGAAGGTGTACTTTATTTAATACATATTTGAATTTGCCTTAAAGAAATGTTATTAAAACAAATATATTAAAGACATGATAGGGTACTTCCCGTTTCTCGATGACCCAAATTCAGTCAGGTAGAAGTTACCGGCTATTTTTAACTAACTTTTGATCTGTAACGCTACAGTAATCACAATAATTAATTGTTTATGCACATTTGATTTTAAGGCGTAAAAAATTACGCTTACATCACTTCCGTATGAATTAACAGCCTCGGTAACAAATGTAATAATGTAAATTGATCATTATTGCGTACGTACGGAGTGAATAATTAAGTAAGAATGATTTGTTTATTGGAACGGTGATTAGTACCCCTACTATGAGTTTGTAAAGTAAGAAATCGCTAGCGACTTCAATTAAAAACTCTCTTTTACTCGTGGCTTCATAGGCGTGATTTTCCAGGTAAATTCTAGGGAAATAATACGTTTTTTGCAGGGTATAAAGTAATCTTTGTCCTCCACACCACCACCACCACCTATTTTTAAATCTGGCTCAAAAAATG
>LQNK01000104.1:715226-733777 GCA_001586405.1 Phoebis sennae
CTACTATGAGTTGGTAAAGTAAGAAATCGCTAGCGACTTCAATTAAAAACTCGCTTTTACTTGCGGCTTCATAGACGTGATTTTCCACGTAAATTCTAGGGAAATAATACGATTTTTTCAGGGTATAAAGTAATCTTTGTCCTCCGCACCCTCATCTATATGTATGAAAGTTTCGGAGAAGATTGATTGAGTAGATAAAGTGTACAAACAAACAAACTAACAAATGACATACCCCGCCTACTCACTTTGACTATAATAGTAGAGTTAACTGTTCTTTAAGTAACTGTGTAGTGGTAGGAGACCAGAACGTTGCGGAAAAATATTCCTTCAAGTACATTGTCGCTATGCAAAAGAGAGTGGTTTTCTGATCCGGGTCACGATATTTATAGTTAACCACGAGGTGTTCGTTTATTTTACTTTTACTTTGCCCATCACACCTTAACGATTACTTCACATCGACAAAATTAGTTTACGAGCTATTCGAGATTACTTAGTTTTAATAAATGTTAACAAATTGTACCTGTATATATGTTTTAAATATGCTGCGATAATTTTTCACTGAGGGATAAAAATAATATTAAAGTTAATGAATTTTTTATGAAATATTTAATGGACACCACTTCCGCAAATTGTCTTTCGTGCAGACTTGTTATATTAAGTATTATATCATATTTCATTTCTTTAGTATGATAAATAAAATCTGCGATTTAGCAAAGAAGAAGGAAAACAAGATATGTCTTTTAAAATAAATAATTACTGTATTTTATTAAAACATTAATAAATGCTAAACAAAGTTGTAAAGAAGTTTTTAATTTACATGTACTAAATTGCTCTTTAGAATTTTGTCGGTAAAAATTTCTAAAATTGCTCCATAAAACCTTTTGAATCGTAGATTTTATAAAGCTCCGAGTCAAGCAAGGTCTTTGTGGGCCAAACTAAGTCAGTGCGCTACATTACGGCCTTCCAGTTCACTATGAAATCTCGTAACAATAGATACGTTTTTTCTAGAACTTGACATCAAAGTATTTTAATACTCACACCGGGAATCAAAGGCGATGGATATTCAATCTTACCTGAAACAAATTAGTCAATTCGTTACATACATAGTTTAGTTTAAAAAAGAAAGTATTAGTCGTACAATTTAAGAAGTCATATTCATGTAAACTTTTACATAATCAATTTAGTTACAATCAGGGCAATTATTTAATTATTATGTGAAATGACATAGACCTTATTTAGGATTGAATATCAGGTCTAATTAACAAGGTAAACACACATAATGTACAATATATTTTTATTCACGAACCTTAGAAACAATACTTATAAATAGTGAATTTTAAAAAGCTACCACGCGTTGATGATTATATATTAACATTTAAAAGATGGATTAAATTAAATTTTGCACTAAATTTATATTTTTTCTTATATCTTAGATGGCGTTGTGATACATTATAATTTGTTTATTATTATTCTTATATCTTGAAATAGCCACTCAAAGCGGGCTATTGCAAATCGGACCACGTATACCACGGCCATTGATAACTTCCGTGCCGTACCTATTACCCATATCGACATGTTCCATCGAAGTTTAATTTCCTTATTTGACAAGCGCTTAAATTCCGATTTAAATGTTTGGGGCATGAGGCGTATGTCAAATAGGCTTTGCTGATCAATTGTTATTTAAAGGGAAGGAAATAATCAGACGTTAATGCCCTGCCAGACTGACTCATTATTTTTCATATTTCCATCTGGGATCAAACCCAAGTTCTCGGTTCTAATGCTTGACCCGTTAACAAGCAGCGAAGCACTCAAGTACCGAAAATTTGCATTTAAGTCTCTAGCGATTTTATTATTGTTTTTATTAGGAATATAAATAATACATTTCATTATACTTATACTTTTAACTTATAATCTGATTTATAACTTCACTCACTTTTGTTAACAACAACCAAACTATGACTACACTTTCTCACAATTAAATTAAATTCTCGGACGACATCTTGTTTCCAATTAAAATATACCAGAACCTCGATAGCCATGGGAGGTACACTGTTGGTTTAAACCTGATAATTTGCGCCTGATAGCCAAATGCAGGATCACAAAGTGAATACGCCGTGTTACCAGCAAATTACATAACCGCAAACATCGATGTGCACAAGTTTCAAATTCAACTCCATTTATTTGTGAAAATCCAGTTTCACGTCATATTAAATTTCATACTGCCAGCTTAGTTTTGTGTTAGTCATGATCACACTAGGATTAATTGGGGCTCAAATGAACACAAACACATTTTATTAACTACAACGTTAATAAAATTGTTTGCTATTGAAATTCAAACAATTTGTTAAAGTATGACCAATAAATATCGGATTACCTACTGATGATTGAAAATTACAACTTTGGAAATAACAGCGGTTTTGTGATAATTTAAAATTATAGCAGTAATATTTCGAAGCTGATAATGATGTGATGCAGGTTTCGCGATCATTATTCCGGTTTATTGTATTCTGCGCCTGAAACCTTTTGTCACGAAATAATGAGTACAAAACTCACATAATAAGAAGAAAGTTACAAGGATTTTCAGTTAGTAATTTTGAATAATTAGTGATTATATAAGTTCTAGCGTTACCTATTCATAAATTTGAAACAGAAAATTGTCCCCTTACTTTTCATGTAATTTTTATGTAGAGATACTGAACAAAAAGGTACAAATAACGCTACAGATGCTTTATTACTCTCAATTACTCTAATTTCAAAGCTTTTAAATGTATTTTATTTAGGAATTACAACGATTACAAAAAATATGCAATACATACAAGTATAAAATTCCATTGATTATTCGACGACGTAACTGCGTTCTAATCATCGCTACCGAATTCCACTTTCCCATCGAAACATATACTTACGTTCAGGTATTTTAACAAGCGGTCAATTTAGGCAAATTTGTGGGAATAGCCGGCTTTGTGGAAATGCTCGTGATTGATGCTTTCTTTTACGTTTAGTTCTGTCTTATTCTCTTAGGTTTGACACGGCATTCTTCGCAAAGCTTTCTCACGGCTTCACATCGTTCCACACAATACTTTTGCTAGACTGTTATTTATTGAGTTTTGAATTTACTCTCCGAGATATTTATTTTGCGTACTTTGTATGTTTTACTTTGTTGTCTCAAGGAAACTTTATATATTAATTAAGTTTTGTATAAATAGACAAACATTTTAAGAAACAAAGGCTTCATTAATTGTTGTACAAATTAGACTTCTTTTATCTAAGCCCTTTAACTTTAACTGGATATTTTTGATTTGAACACTTTTACAAGACTGATTATGGGTGAGAAATAACATTAGAAACGAGATAATAAATGAAATGATTAATAACTTTGTCTAACATTTAGTACAAAAATATGTTGTTCATTGTATTAAATAATTTATAAAGAAATATCTTACATTAACACAGTTATCATGTCATAATTTTGCATTTTTATAATTTTATATAATATATAAATGACCTAACAATTACAAAATATTCTAAACTAGATCTCAACAAGGTTAATATTATCAAAGCCATTACTTTATATTTCAAAACTAAACATTGAATATAATTTAGATAATTTAAAATGCATTTTATGCATAACTAAAATAAAATCGTTGTTGAGATATAGTTTTAATTTTGTATTGCATTGTTAATGATGTAACAAAAACAAATCATTATTTAAATTTCCGCATTTTTGATGGCCGTGTTGGAGCGAAACATATGGTTAATATTCTCTTTAAACGTTATGCACTTTTGTAGATTCTTATATCATAGAAAATCCAGATAAAGTCATCGTCTTCTTTTGGTTTGCAGGTGTTATTCTTGTTATAATTAATTTGATGTATGTATAGATTAAATTCCTACGTGTTTACCTATATTTATATCTACGTAATAATTAAATCAATCCCGCTTATATAACATTAATTGATTGACCATTTATTGTGATTCAACGAACACGGATAAAAAACATTTCGTAATTTCTTTTCTATTCAGCGCGCGTGAAATTGACGATCGTGGAAATAGGACGAATTAAGCTCGGTAATGGCTTTTGGTGGCATAAATATAGATAAATAAAGAGTTCATTGACAGTGCAGTGTCGGAAACGGGCAAAAGCCGTTTGGACGACAGCCATCATTAACGGATCATTGCTCAAGTTCTTTGAAGTCAGCCATATTGTAGCCATATAATTTGAGCAATCCAAAAAAACTAGGCCTTTTATATGGGACATGAATGCAATGGTTTATAGCTGAATACCTTAATTAAATTTTATTATGTTGTCAATGCTTTAATTGGAGTTTATTTTATTCAATAGTTACAAATAGGTATCTTTATTTTTCAACCAATGTTTTCTTTACAAATGCGCGCTACTAAACAAAATTTTATCAGAAAAAAATAACCTGTTTTTTATCAGGTACAACATCGGTTTCTATAAGTGAAAGCTTTTTAGAAGCGGTCCAATAATTTGAACATTAATTCCAACAAACAAATAAATATGACCTCTTGTGAACTATTTTATTGATTGTCATACTAGTCTCTGTATGGACGCAAATATTGTTGCTTTTATTTTTATTAGTGACATAAATTAATTTGAATGAAAGTTGTCATAAAATCAGTTTATAACTCTGTTTAACACAAATTTTAACCCAGAAGCACGTAGAGTTGCAGGCAGAAAAAAAATGAAAATTTAGAAGCAAATTTTCAATTTTACACCCAGGAGTGCTTTTTACGTGCACTTCACTTAAATTTCGTAACCCTAAAGCCCTTTATAATATAGGTAAGTTAATGTTCGAGCGTCGACCCCAGTACCGGTTCCGAACCCGCCGCGATTCAATGTCTCATAGTAACTGCATGTATGCTCTGATTCCATTGTTTACAAAGAACTATAAAATAACGGTGTGATAACTGCTATGCATATGTTTGACGCCTATTTAATAGCTCCCGCTGACAATGTCGCCTGCGTTTGACAAAAAATGTATTACGACTCACATGTTTGCGTGTCCGTGACATTGTTTTAACGTTTTTTGCTAAAAAGAGCCATTGTTCTTCCGATGTATTTGAAAAGAACTTTGTCACTGAAAATTTTAATTAAATACGAGACTTACAATCAATTACAGCGACAATGGTTCAATGTATAATTTTTATCGAATTCACAGAGTTGCATTTAATAAGTACTCGCATTCCGAATTTATTGTACAGAATTTATAACCTTTTGTTTTCCAAATCAAAATATGAATATATTTAATTCTTTAGTACAATGCAGTCCGATTCAGTACCGTGATAAGTGTGAAACACGTATTTTTACGATCAAAAATTTTCACGACTAGCCACGCGTGCTGGTTTCAGAGCTAGCCTCTCATTATTCACACACAGATGTTACAAAATATTACGCGAAAAAGTTTTATATAACGCTACATTTTATGCCTGTAATCAACAGTTTATAATTGAATTTTTAAATGGATGTCTACTTTTCAAGCGCAATATATGTTGATATCATTATATGAAAATGTTCAACTATATTATGGTGAATTGTATTTCAACGCAATCATCGTTTTTTGCCTTATATGCAAAAGTTCAACATTGAAATATTACATTTCGTGTGTAGATCCTATTTTATAGTTTATTATTTTAATGTGTTGCCAATGCAAATGCAGTCGACAAGTATAATTCACGCATCATTTTTGAACAAAGGCCAATCAAGTTAGGTGCTAAGCGAAAGGGAGGACAGAAACCTTGTTACCATCGTTTCCCACGAGCCACGATACGTAGAATCATTTATCTCTTTCACACTCACAACCGCTGTATACATCAAAAAGAAATGGCAATATTCAAGAAAAACTTTACTGTCAAAGAAGGACAAGGAATGGTCTGCGATAAACGTATATTTGGGTCAATGTGCTTGTTAAGCCTTCTAAAATGGTTACTTTTCGATTGAAACGAATTGACCGAATATGAAATTCAATAAATGGATGTAGAACCGTTTACAAGGATTGGGTTTATATTTATGTCACCGGGAAACGGTGTTGATGCAAGCGATATACCGCTGTGCAATTTTAATATTTCAAACATTTATTAAATTGACCTGTCATACAACTGTGATTATACATTTGTTATGTATTTAATTAGGTGCGTTTGAAATGTATTTTATTGATTTCATAAAATGAAATTGAAATTATTTTTTTCAATTCAGAAAATATGCTTGAAGACGCGGCCATATGAAACCTTATACACATCGCTATATCTAAATAACCATTATAAGAAAATATCCCCAAACTTTTACTCAAAAGAACTTTACAAAAACTAAAGTACCCAAAGAGTCACCGAGACATCACGGAACTTAACATTTCAATAGCAGGTAGACCACTACTGACAACGCAATCTTCGCCCAAGATCCCTTTAACAATAGGGAAAAAATCGCAAGAAGGGAATGGAGACAAGACTTAGAAATTTCATGCTTGACAATATTAAATGAATTCTGTTTGTACAATACACATGGATGTAATTGTGTCGCATTTTCTGTATACACGTGGTAAACACAAATCTACACTTTGTGGAACTTATCTCGTTTAATACGATGTACTTATAAATAAAACATGTAAATACTTTTTTGTCTATCAATAATTTTTTTGTGATGAAGTCGGATCTATAATTGTTTTTTGGCAAAAAGTAATAATGACAACCGAACTAAACCAATATAACTGCCCATTTCTAATTTGAGCCTTTATTTGCCTAGACGGCTTTTTGCACTGACACAATATCTAGTTGTATTGTTGATCGATGCAATTTACAAATAAAACTTCTTCAAGGGCACGCCTAATAAGTCATCTTCGGAATCACTTTTAATCTTCCATATTAAATTTACTAGTGCATACAGTTAAGTTCTCTACGAACAGAAACTAATCAAGCTTGCTCGCAACTTCAATGCGAATTTCCACACAAATTAGATTATTGTTACGGTATTCATCGCTGAGGCATATTAAAGCAGGTAAAAGTCCCTTTTCAAGCCACCCTTAGTGGGCGCACGTGTTTCAAATATAATAAATCACTGTCCCCCGATGTATAATACCGTTGAGTTATTGATTACATAAATCTTCGATACGTTATTATAGGTGTTTGTATCTGGTACTCAGATAAAAACTTTGCCCTCTTAAGATCAAGCGCTAAGTGGAATCTTAATTGGAGTGGTACGGAAATAGAGATTAAGCAATAAAGTAGATTCAATTGAAAATATTTACATTACACGGCAAACACAATAATTTTTTAAATCTATCTCTCAAAAGCAACACTGTGAAATGAAATGAAATACAATTATTTGATCAGTAAGTTATATTACATTAGTATGAACTGCTTACGCTGCGGAATTCTTAGCTCATAATTAATACTAATAGAAGAGATTCAGTGTATCCATAAGTCAATGAATTTAAAAGGAACAAAAACACGTTCATCTATAGAGAAGTCAGAATACAACTTCAAATAAAAAACTAGCATTTGTACAAAAATGTAATTTCAAAACGTATACGGTTTAATCTTTAATTATTTCTCAAAAGCTTAATTCGTTTCATAACATACACTTAAATAGAGCAAAAGCTTTTACGATACTTACAAAACATCCCGCTCTGAGTCATTCTCTTTGTTATGGGTCCAAAACCAGTTTAATAAAAAAAATGATGCGGCGAGATGACCTGCGTACCCGCAAGTTTACGTGTGTGCGCTTTTGTGTATCTTACGTGCGTCTGTGTGCACTGAAGTTAGCAAGTCTTAACCTGTTCGATTAGGTTGAATGAAGAGATACTACCGGCTGGTCTAGCGGAATGAGCCATTACCGAACTTTTGTAGTACGAACTAGATATTTAATACTTTTTACTCTTTTGACGTTTAATCACACCGTTTTTCTATTAATTCATAGCACTTTACTCAGAAAAAAGATTCCGTTCCGAATAAAAGCAAATAAATGAAATGGCTACCAGGTGCGAATTCCGTGCGAGGCTGCAAAACGATTACTTTTGTAACAATTGTGTCGAAAATTGGAGAAAGCTTAATTCTGAAAAGTAATATATTTTAAATGTAAATGAAATTCATTCACAACCCTATAATACATAATAATGATTTAAACGTAGATACATCTGACATAGTATTAAATAACCTTTACTAAATTAAATAACAAAAATGTCTGCTCAGAAAAGACATAAAATGCGTATTTCAAACTGTATTCGAAGGTAATGGTGTATAAAATAAATATTGGCCTCGATATTCGAGTTTCGTCCACTTGGTAAATAAGTATTACTTCCTGGCCCGGAAATTTGTATCCTTCGTAACAATTTTATCTTCATCAAATTCACCGTGAAGATGTGGAACCCTTTTTGCATACAGTTACAAAGAAGGTTTTGGAACATTTATTGAGTTAATTTTCAAGTGAAATATTCAAACTTTCGTAGTTAATGAATTATCCATGAAATAGCGACGCTCCGCGGTTTCACCTACGTTTACTTATATCCCGTGGGAATTTCGAGAAAAAGTAACCTATCACTTAGTACAAAATTTCAAGAAAATCTATACAGTAATTACGGCGTGATTTACACACAAACATCAAAACTTCCACAATTATAATATAATGGGAAGTAGGATTTATTATTCGACAAAAATACTATACATTATATATTCAAATTAACAATATAAGTGAAATAATGAAAATGAATGTTGGGTGAAGCAAAACATAGTCTATGTCTGTTATAATAACAAAGATATTTGTTTCGCAATTTTCAATGCGAAGATTTTAAACAATGCATGTTTATTCATTACAAATGTATAATAAATATAAACGACATGTTTCAGATTTCTGCAAACAATTGAATACTGAAAACTGAAAACATTTTAAACGAAACCTTCAGGATTTTGTATTAAATTTGAATACGTCAACTATAATACACATATTTCACGAGCATCGTTGTTATCGAGGTATTTCGGACCGTTTATAACTTTGGCTTCCAGGCAGTTAATTTATCTGACAATAGCTGTAATGATCGATCTAAAGCGGTTGACATTGCAATTTGCAAAGGAAACAATACAACCCAGACAACCAATAACTTTACTAAATTGATAACAGTTCTGTTTTAGATGGCAATAGTTCAAAATTTTGATTTGGGCAGTAACGTTAATGTTACTTAATTGTTAACTTTGTAACCGTTTATTATTTTTCATAAATAAAAGAATTATTTAAAGTAGAAAACTTATGTTAACATTTGTAAAAGGAAAACCCAGTGAAGAACGTTGAAAAATATAAAAATGTTTTAAAATCTTACATAACAAAACCAACTACCTAACTGTATTCTAGAGAATACGATATTCTTTATCCAGCACCTTCTATACGTAGAATATTTGGGAAGTGAAATCGGGGTTTATTCAATTTTAGAGGGAAGGGCGGCTACCCAAAATACAAAGACGTGTCCACGCTATTAGTCCCATTGATCGGATCGTGGGATGAAATAAATGAAGGGTCCTCGTGTTACTTATATGCGGAACTATATAACAAACTTCTTTGTCAGTTCGGGTTAGTTGAGAAACGAAAAACTGTTTCCTCTATTACATTTTTTACTGTTATCAGCTTTTGAATCCATTGTCTTTCATTCCAAAACATTTAACACGGCGATCGATCGCTAAATAACAAAAGCACATAAATTTTCAATGAAATCCCTCAAAATCGAAGCCACGAATTGTTCGACTCCGGTCAAACCGGGCTCGTTAATTGAATTCTAAACTCAAATGTACTCAACCTCATTTCAAGCTAACAAAAGTTAATTAATTTTGATCGTTCGTATGCACGAGCCGATATAAAACGCATGCTGTCAACCCTGGGAATGGGAATCCAAACAAACGCCCTTGCGTATCGTCACTATAATGGCTGAGAAACAATAGAGGTAATTTGAAATCCCCAAACATCGCATTTAGTTAATTCGAGAGCTCCCACAGATAGCACACTCATAAATCACCAAAAGTGTGACGTAACGAATGCTCAATGGGAGGGTGGAAGAGACACCGTGGTAATAAAAAATATTTATTGTATAGACAGCTGATATTCCCGATCGTTTAAATATCCCGTATTCTATTTCTTCACTCGATTGCATTCCATGTTTGAATTATATGAGTACAATACTAAGAAGTACTACTTAGACGTTTTTTACGACTTACTAAAATGATATATTATTTATAAAATTAGCAATAATAACAATTGAAGAACAAATCTTTGCGATGTAAAATATGACAAAACGCAACTATGTTGTACTAGGAGACAGTAGGTGCCACAAATCAAAATATGCTGGCATTGCAATAGTCCTTTACAGGATCAAAGTCCTCCGGGCGCCGAACAATAGATCCCAATCGATGCAATCCCCTCAATGGGCACACTCTAATCACGACCACACAACCAATGAATTGAACAATGAGGCAGACAGCCTATCTACTGTCTCGCTGTTTTTTGTAAAAACCATCCCGAGTTTGATAGCTTTGTTCTGAACATAATAAATATACGACGACTGTTATTCACCTGTATTAAATATTTATTGAAACAGTATGGACATGTCGTTCTAAAAGAGAAAACAAAATCACGACACAAGAGAAATGCGTATAACGTTGTACTTATAAAAATATTACAGTTAAATTGAATATTTTTACACAAAATAAAGCAACGTAGAAAGTAAATATAATTGAAACATGGCAAAGGCATCGCAACGAAAATGTTTATAAACGATTGAATAAGAGCGGCGGCCATGTTTTATTCGGTTTTAAAGCCATAGTATTCCGCTTTCCGATACTGAATAATGTCTTTTGAACTCGCTCGCTATGAACTCTGGGCTATTTCCCGTTTACGATTTATTTGCAATGCATCAAGAGTCGGGCGCTACCCTAAATATCCTCTTTATGCATTTGCTTTCCACTCCACTGCTAATGAAATATAGCAACAGATATGAGCAAAGCGTATATCTCTTACATAATAATAATTTATAAATGGATATTGCAATTGCAACTGTCGAAACTGCATATAAAATTACTTTTAATTGGATGTGTCATGTAATAAGAAAAATCTTTGAAACTAAGCTCAGATTTAGTTTTTATGAGGTTTTACTATATTAAGTAACCTACGATTAAAATCTATAGTTAGCTACAAAAAGGTCAAGTTTCGAAATTATTATTAAAGGTTATCTCCGGAACAATTAACTTATTTTAGAAACGTGTTCGCTAATAGAAAGTTCCTTGTCCTTCAGTGCTAAAAATAGAACGGTCTGTCTTATACCTATCACTCGATACATTAATTATTTTTGCGAACCAAAGAGTTTTGATATAGAAAATAATACAGAATTTTGTATTACAAAT
Organism: Phoebis sennae; assembly: GCA_001586405.1. Classification (NCBI taxonomy): domain Eukaryota; kingdom Metazoa; phylum Arthropoda; class Insecta; order Lepidoptera; family Pieridae; genus Phoebis; species Phoebis sennae. The sequence goes on from LQNK01000104.1 coordinate 726,621, forward strand.
CAGTAATTCGAAAGTACAAATCTCCCTGCCTTCACCTTTCGTAATCAAAGACCAATTTTATGTAACAATGGGCCTGCTACCAAAAATCTAACCACAGCGATTGCTTTTCATCAAAGCTCAGCTACAAATTGCGAATAACCAAATCAAAATGGTATAAACTGTACAATGAATACATCTATAAACTACATGAACGCATTTTGATTCGTATTTGTACGGATTTAAAGTCTATAAAAGCTTAAATATAAATGTGTAATGTGCATGTGCTCGGGTCAGTTGTAGCGAGGTCACAAAACTAAATATCAACCGGATTTATTCCAGTGCTGCATATTGAACGTTATCAAACACAGCCAGTGGTTTTATACGATTGCACTCTAATGCTATTCAAATTCTGCAAATTTTATCGGTGGTATTCGAATATTCAAGTTCTGGTGATGTAGTTTTGATAATGAATTCTCGGCGTGGCCTTTGCTAGGCATTATATTTCCAAACAGAGTTTTGTAATAATTTGCGAATTAATGTAAACTTCCCTCACTTTACAATACAGCCACATTTTTATAGATCAGATAAAGTTTTCTCCTTTGTCATAAAGTGAAAAGGTATTTAAAATGTTTATTATTTTTACGGTCACGTAACAAACATAATAAGGTTCAAAGTTCAGAGTCACTTCCCCCAACAATATAGTACGATGCGTGGTTTCAAAGCTGACCCATCATTACCGTTCTGAACGACGACAATTTACATAATGACGCTGGCGAATGGCAGAGAAAGATATCGCGAGCTCACTGACGTTTTCCATGCTTTTACATTAATGACTTTCTACAAAAAATGCATATTTTATTGTGTAATGTTCGCCACATCCTTTGTAATTACTAATACTAGAGGAATTCGTGTCGTAATTCCAAAGGTTTAGTTTTTTAAGTACTACTTAGATAACAAAAGGAAAGTGTTTAAATACTTACGCAATACCAATTTGTTGGATGAATAATACAAAAAGTAATTCATGTTACGTAGCTAACATATATCTATTCAGTTGACGATTATTACACAATCCAATGCATCATTTGTCGAAATTTTACGGCGACCGCAAAATATTCGTTTATTATAATGTATTGCCTCATTGGTACACTTTAATTGCGGTTGGTAATATCAGATAAATCAGCTTCATAATTATCTTATCAAGTACTATTAAAAATTAAATGAGTTATTAAATACTTTCCCAAAAATTAATTATTTACTACTTTGTCTTCTATATTAATGTAGTGAGAAATAAATCATTTCTATTTCTATATCTATGTAAGTGTCAAATCTAAGATCGCTACCATTTATGCTAATAAACAAGCAGGGTTAGGAAATAGCAATTCATGTAAATGTTGGTATCGCACGCCACGGTCTAAAAACACGGAACAAAATCGTCGATAGAAACGACAAGGCTATGCGTGCAGCACACTATTACCGAGACATTTTATATGCAATAGTCATTCAAAATAATGCGGCGGGCTTGGTAGGTAATGAGCAGAAGGCTGGAGCGGAGCGTTCACGGTTCATCAAACATACATCATGCGTCACACTTTGTCTTGGACTGATGATAAAACGCGAAGCGTGCATCTACCATCTAAAGCATATTATTAATTTAAAATATAACACATATGATATTTTAAAGGAAGATATTTATTGAGCTTATTAAAGCCTCAGTACGGGATTTTAGACTTCACGGTTAACAATGAAAAAAAAACAAAATGGCAAATAACATATAAACATAATACTCATGATATAATTTATACAATGTTTTATAACTCGAATATTGTTTGACAAAAGGTAATCACTCATACATGTAGTATGACAATGGTCCTTTTTGTATTTTTTGGTGGAAACGATTAGATTGTCAACACCAAACACAAGATAAATATCATATGGGTTCATTGTTTGACCTTTCTATGTCTCTATATGTGTAACACATACATAATAATTCCTGGTACTTATATATACTTACTAGCTGTTACACGCGACTCCGCTCCCGTAGCATAATGTTATATAGCCTATAGCCTTCCTCGATTAATCGTTTATCTAACACAAAACGATTTTTAAATTCAAACCAGAATTTCCTGAGATAAGCGCGTTAAAACTAACAAAGGCTTTTTGATATAAATTTAATTAAAATATAGCTTACGAAATCAATACAGTATTTACCACTATGTAAACAGTATATTATTAATACATTCACATTAGTCGCTTGTCGTAGTTATCACGTGTCGTCATATCATAACTTTAACGCACGTTCTGGGAAATAACGTCCCACATCCAATTAATTTGATACAGGAATAATGAATGGACTTCTTGTTTACCTCTAAGATTATGTTCTAATTGAGTATCAGGCTAGGGATAGCAAAATATTCTTACAACGAGATTATTATAATCCTGCTTATCGTTTGTTGTATACGAGAAAGGAAAACAATGTCTTGATTAGGTTGATGTAACTCTTTGTGAACGACAAAAATAAAATCATTACAGATTATACAGAACATGACGTGTTTTACATTTGTCGTATTTATATTTCATACTTTAAATATAAAACACCCATTTGTAATAATTATTTAAAACAAGAGTAATTCGCTTAACAATTTTTACCGCACGATTCGAATATGAACCGAGCTCGAGGCGTTGTAGTACTAAAATAAAATAAGTTTTACTCAAACGTATTAAAATTCAATTTAGACAAATTATATTCGTGTTTAGCGCTTGGAACAAACCATGTTGCTTATCGTGACCATTTACGTATCTTGTCGACTTTCACCTCAACTTTACAATTCAAGTACAATATAATAACTATTAGTTTATCTATGTGAAATAGCTAACAGGTTTACAATTTGGCCAATAACATGTCAGTTAATGTTTTGTGGTCACTACATTGTATTTTAAAGTGAAATCATTTAGCAAAATAGACAAAATACTTTTTAAGTTAATTAAAAACATATAATGTTATTAAACATACGGTTTCACCCGCGTTTTTAACTTCTGAGTCCTTGGGAATTCCGGGATAAGTAGTAGCCTATATGTCATTCTGGATCCTTACCTATATGAATACCTAGTTTCATCACAATCCGTTCAGTAGTTTTTGCGTGAAGGAGTAACAGACACACATACATACAAACGTCCTCAAAAATTAAGTAGGATTCAGTATTCCTTACAGTCCACAAGTTTATTTTAGTAACAAGATGTCTGGATTATTTAATGTTACCTACAGGACCCTACTCTAAAGGATTGAAGATAAAAGCTTAACGTTTATCCTGACCAGCTCATTAGGGAGGGCTGCGAAGGTGATTCGATTACCTGTTGACGGCATAAATAATTAATTGATTCGCTTAAAATGCGCAAATATTTGCACAGAACTGTATAGCAAATGTTTGTTGCTGTATTCTATAGTTGCTTATATATGTAACCAATTCCAAAAAAGGGGATCCTAGAGAGATAAATGTTGGTTTTTTCATAGTAATTACTAGGGATATTTTATTTGCGGCTAAATTCATATTACAAGAGTATAAAGTTACAACCGTCTATTCTCTATCATGTTTCATATAATCAATAGTATAAGTACAGCGTAACAATACCCACATATAATTAATGCAACATTCACAAGAACATTTCGTAAAACAAACGATATGATTGACGTGGGCATGATAAGATGACTGCAAAATTGGAATTGTTGTAAGTGAACTATGCAAGTACGATTTCGCAACTCCTTTACTGCCTTTACGTTAAGTTCTGAGGTTTATGACATTTGTGGAGAATGTAAATATGTAAATGGAGTCCGTTTAACATTTCTTCACAGCTTGACACGTAGGCATCTATATCTACAATTCTATTTATATTACCAGCTTTCCGCTCGCGGCTTCGTTCGCGTGGTCTACAAAATTCTCTAGTTTGTGAATGTTCGTAGTGGAAGCGTTATTATATTTTTGAATAAAGAATACATGTAAAACTATCTGTCCTGCACCTGATCTCTCTCCGGTCGTGTCGGTCTGCCATCGGGTTATGAGGAAAGGAATAGAGAGTGCACCTGTGTTCGCGCGTACACTTGTGCTCTATAATTTCTCTTGTGCATCTGGTTTAAAATATCTTTTTGAATAAAATGTCGCATATAAGTTTAACCTAATATTTGTCTATAAGCATATAAAATTATGTCAAAATGAACCATACATACAGATAAACAAACAAATAGAAAAACAAAAAAAATACTAGGCATCGTTTTGGGGTTTAAAAAACATCTATATTGCACAGCAATTGATTCTTTTAAAAATATTTAAAGTTTAAATGTATCATGTGTCTTCCTTATAAATTTAAAATATTGCTTCCAAAATATCTATAAATGTTACATGTCATACTAATATCAAGATTAGTTGGTACTCCAAATTCAACATGACGAAAGAAATATAAAACGCAATAATCATTCAGAAGGACATTTCTCTAGACAATACGGATACAAATTGGATTGCAGTTACCCCGAGGATCGGACTGGTCGTAATTGGCTATTCGGTTCCCTCCAGTCACGACTCTGGTGAAATCCAGCTACGTTCACCTACTGACAGACAATAAAATATGTGAAATACTGTAAGCCCAGTTTCATAACAATTACATATTATTTCGAGTGTTATACAGGGAATTTTGTATAAATCCTCTGATCAGAGGATTTTTGGATAAAGGGATATTTTCGGCGACGCATAAAGTCGATCGAGTGGATCTTTTTCATCTTTAAATCAGTTGTATAATATAAACTATGCTGGAGGCTATAAATTATAGGTATGCGACAAACTAAACTTAAGTAAGGAAACCGTCACGATGGTTTGTGGTAACATCTTTTTTCTATCTTAGCAATTATGAAATAGTAGTGGATATATTTGATTTGGCCCAACATTTGTTCCTCTGAAAGTTGTTTCAGCGAAAAAAAAAAAACATATGAGCGTTGTTCATTTATAATTTAAAACCTTAATAGTTTTCTTAATGTGCCAAACATTCGCAGTGCTCCAAATGGTCAATAATAAACACGATCTCCATTCAATTTGCATAAATGGACTATGAACACAAGTATCGGCGTTACAGTGCTCATTACGTCAAATCAATCCACTTTAAACAATTTAGTTTATTGAATATATAAGATTTTCTGGTGGCTTTGGCGCTACTCCCGTGCCATTAGGATGTTGGCAAGGTGCCAGAACGTACGAGGTGCTAGTATGTAAGCTTAACATTCAAGGAAGTGTCGAGTATAGAAATAGCACGGAATGACGGACGACTCTTAATAAATACGTATCAAAGAGTTTAATTAAGAATGAAATATAAATGATTTATGAAAGTGTTCTTCCTTTAATGCAGTGACTACTGACGTTATTAGTTTTATCGGGTGAAATAACAACTCGCGTGCGCAAAAATATCTTAAACACGTCATGTTATAAGTAGTTAAATTTATATTTTATTATAGTAATAAGACTGTAATTTAATAAAAAAAATTACCTAGGTATGCTCAAACAAGGATTTCATTACTTAAAAACAATAAAAATAAACAGAATACATATATCATATGTACATAATGAAAGCTATTATTAACATAAGATAAAATTTTATTTCGTTGAGTCTATAAAAATACTTATTTGTTCACACTTATAAGTTATGTGTTAAATTTCGCAAACAGTCTATATTGACCGACACACAGCTTCGAGGACATCGTTGTTTAGAAACCGCGATGGCGAAAATTTCTGTCAGCGGAATTTTAAAATTTACGAAAATGCAATTACGTGCTAACAAAAATTGGGTTGATATGTTTTCTTATTTACCTGCTCAGATTCTCCAATGGTAAATTCTTTGTACCATTTCCTTAACCAAAACCATAATTTAATTGAAAATTAATCAATCAAATTGTTAATTATCTGACATACCTTGTCATTTATTGTGGTAATTTTTCATGTAATTTTTAAACATATTAATCGTAGCTTTGTATCTATAATTAATTTCAAATATAGTATAACAGTATATCATTTCAGCACCTACCAATTAAAACAGTTAAAACAAAACAATTAAAAAATGTAACATGAATTACAATAAGAACACGAATGTTTATAAGGTAAAGCAGCTCATTATAATTTATCATTGTTGAAGTAGTTGATATTTTCCTGTTTATAATATCACATTTAATTAACTCCTACACAAAGGAAAATGTCACTAGGTAGTTGAATTTGCCCACACAATATTCTCAGAAAATAGTTATACCTACACGAATTTATGGTCCACTAGCTGTGCCACGCGGTTTCGCACGCGTATATCACCCTTTCCCGTGGAATTTCCGGGATAAAGGCTATCCCATGTCCTTACTCGGCTTTCAAACAATACTACAAAACTTCACCCAAATGGGTTTAGTGGCTTAGGCGTGAAGAAGACACAGTTTTTGTATTTATTATATAAACTAGCTTTCCGCCCGCGGCTTCGCACGCGTGGACTACTAATTTCTGTATTTTTTAGAGGCGCACAACAAAAGTTTTAAAAAATTACGGTCGCAGGACCGCTGATAGTGTTTTTTTATAATTTTATATGGAAATAGGTATCACCAAAATCTCACAGTGCGCGCGCCTCTTCAACTTCACGCGAGTGAAGCCGCGGGCGGAGAGTTAGTTATTTTTTGAAGATTGTTGAAAAATATATTGAGTGTTTTTACCGTATCTACGCGTTAAGAGTAAAAAAGACATGACCGCAAGTCAACCAAAATCTCACATTGTCACGTGGTATGACATTGTCACAACTTTAGAAGCGTATATCTCAAAAAATATCTAATTTAGCAAAAAACGCGTTGAGTGACCTCTATTTCATTTTTAAAGACCTATCCAATGACACCTCATTCAATGATGTGTTCGCGAATTTATTTTTTTACCCTCCGTTTAGATGTATGTAGACCCCTAAAATTATTTTCTTCAAATAAAATGTAGCCTATAAGTTGCACCTAATATTGGTCTATCAGCATGTGAAATTTTAGCAAAAACTGCCCAGTCGTTTGTACGTGATTGACGAACATACAAACAGATAAACAGACAAACAGATAAACAGACAAACAGAAAAAAATTTCTAACCATGGTTTTGGTATCTATAGAACATACATATTGAATACCAATTACTCTTTT
>LQNK01000104.1:741245-753485 GCA_001586405.1 Phoebis sennae
CCCCCCCCCCCCCCTCCTGAGTAATCATGTTACAAATACTGTTATATCATGGACTATATTGCGATAGGCTGTTCTCATAACTTTCCTTTTAATATTACGTCCAATGTACATATATCCAATTATAATAAAATTCGTTTACATAATTATGCACAATGTAAACATTTATATATAAGACAGTCATCCAATTATAGTTTAATTTATAATTGTACTACACTGTCGGAACTTGGAACTATCTATGAAACATTTAATAGTTGCTTAAAATATTTTTCATACAAAATAACACAAATAACATTGTTTAATAGATATTAGACAATCGTGTCGAATTCATAATTTTTATATGTTTTTAAGTCAATAAAACGATATTATAGTTGTTTTAATGTCGGTACGGTAAGAATCGCTTCTACAAATTATATTCAGAAAGGAGATAATAAACTATTCAAAAAATATTTATAGAAATTTGCACGAGCATCTGTCACATTTTACGCTTTCTATGAAGGTTACCAACTGTGACAAGAGTTCAACTTCGATCTATCGTCGACTTTTCTTTCGTAGCTGCGTACATAATAAAAATACTTTTATAAGTTTTAAGTAAAATTTTCAATCAATTTTGTATATTCCAAGTCAATAAGTAGACTAAGCCTAAAACTTTTCTATACGTAGTTTTCGCTTATCACGTTCGTCCTCTAAAATAAAATACTAACTTTTCTCCGAACCGTAATCTCGGCCGTATTACAAACTCTTGACATTAAATTTACTTAGCGGCCGTAATTGTATTAAATAAACAGCTAAAGTCATTCTCGTTTATTATTTGCGAAGCGAAATGAACAAATCCGCATCCTTTACACAACAATAGCGAGACCGGAACTCGAAACAAAAATGAAAGTGGATTTTGTTATTTTATAAACTTGACAATCTTGTTTCTTTAGATGCGTCTTATTAGCATACGGTGGCCCAGAGCGACCTTAGCGTGAACCCACGTCGATATCGTAACTAAACTGTTTGCTTTCTCTGATTAAATTGATAAGTAAACACGATGTTGTAGGTGCCTTACTTTTGATCGTTTTGATATGACTATAGAAATAATGTTTTCACTGAGTTTTATTACCCAAACACATTTTGTTATTATTGAAAGCATCTTTTTTTAAATTTGAAAATAATCTTTCAAAATTTTACTGTACCACATCACGCTTTAATACAAAGAGATTTACACATTATACATAAGAATAACTTAAGCTTATCTTGTCTATCAATGTTTATTTAATGATGTATGAGTATAATAGTGGAAATACCATTATACTTGATTTGAAAATTTCCAATTGTTATCTGCTCTCGTTCAAACAGCTAAATGGATATAAAACTAGACTGTTAGCAATTTATCTTGTTTAAACAATAAAACCTTAAGACTGATTAGCTACGACAGAACTGGGGCAACAGTTCCGGATACATTTTATTTTTGTGTCTTAGTACAAATACGCTGAAAGAAGTTAGAATTATATAAGCCGTGCGGGCTTTTTTAAAGTGCAAGAATGTGGAAACAAGTGTTCCTCGACTCTATGAAAAAGTTTCGCGATTTTGTATACTTTAGCACGTACATAATTAAAATGTAGAATATTTATTAATTGTGTCAAGTATCAAAAACTTTAAAAGCGAAATTATACTCTTTGTACCAATTTCAATTGCATGATATATTTATTATTTTTCGTTAAATTGGCCACATTTAATCATTGAGTAGTTTTTAATTTGAAATACGAATTCGTCAATCGAAAATATATCAAGCTGTTATTACCGATATCGATAAACCAAGGCTGTTGGCAAACCAACCAACAATCGCTGAATATTTTTTCATCTTAAAGGCATGAAACCCGTGTAAAATCAAATCTTTAAAACTGCATGAAGAAGAAGCAATCGAATATATAGTCTGAATCTCTGCTCTCTTATTTCATCAAGACGTTCCGTCTGAAACTCATCTGACTTATCTTACAAAATACTGCAAATGTACTATGTTATTGTTAATGGTTCACTCAAACCTTTTTGTCAATATCAATACAACAAGCATTATGAATTAATTATTTAATAACTCAATCAACGCAAGAACATAACAAATCATGAAACACTAAACTATCCCTCAACCTTTCAAGCAGAAGCAGTCGACAATAGAATCTGAATGCTTTCCTACTGCAATCTCTGTCCACATTATTTCATCAAGACGTTCCGTCTGTGCCACGGCCGGATGATGCGTGTCCGCTTCACCAGATTCAATTACTGCCAAATTGATTACTGCCCGTCTAAGCTATGCTTTCAATCTTCCGCCTCAGATTAACTAAATCCTATTTGGATACTGGATTTCTTGCATTTCAGTGGAATTCAGCAACAAATACGTAACCTTCATCAAATCGTCATCTTATCACTGTAAACTAGTATTTATACATCGCTAGTACTGTATCTAAAAAATGTATAAAATTATTATTATTTTATCCAATCACTCGATTGGATAAAATACGTAGTATGCAATGTATTTGCATACCTACGCATAACAATCCAATTAACAATTTTATATCATTTTATATCCAACATACACCTTCACTTGAAATTGCGAGAATAATTAATGAAAAGTTAATCAACTGTCACGGCATACACGCAGCTTCGACGCCTACCCAAATAGCTCATGCAAAATTAATTCGCGAAAAGTTTATTGTGCCTGACCACCACTCTGGGGCTCAATAAAAGTCGAGCTATCTCCGACATGTGAAGCCGTCACCCGCAGGTAGGGGTGCATAAATAATTTAGCCGGGCAATCCGCCGCTTGTTTGCATGCGGATTATCATATTAAACGGATATCAAGGCCGACGACCGCCTGTCCGATACAAATGCAAACAATATCATGAAACATTTATAAGGATAAACATTGGCTACAATATGAAAGACTACCGCTGAGGTCACTGTTGGTGGTTACATAAATAATTCATATATTTTTCTTGGTTATACTTTCATGATTTTTATTTACGTCATATCCGATTTCATTTCACTGTTGATGTAGTATCAACATTAAGTCACTATGATTTTCAAACGCATTCAGCATAACATAGGCAAGTAGTTTTCATTTGTATTCTCACAATTGTTTGCCTAAGAGTAAAGATTTCCTAAAAAATTATGTATAATAATTTATTATAAGGTATTATAATTTAACTAGGACCTTTAGTGAGCGTAGTAGTCAAAATAGGGAAATGCCTAAAATCTAAAATTATGATTGAATAACGAGGCATTTTTCCGAATTTATGTTACGTTAAATACTTTCTACTAAAATGATTATACAGACAGTTTCCTATTGTTGTTTGATGAGGCATCAAATTCCTAATAACTAGCAACCAAGTAACCTTCAAAGCTTATGGCCATCTCGTGGCTTCAATATCAGATAATTTAAAAGTTAATCAAGCTATTTTACACAAAATTATTTCTAATTAAACATACTTCATATTATTACCAAAACTACAATTTATTTTGCTTAAAATAAAGCGAACAATGAAAAGTGTTAGATTTCCTATTTAAGCATATTATTTTAGAGATTTAAAAGCTCTTATTTTCCCCGTACATATAATATTCCGATAAAAATATATATTTGGAAATTATAAGTTAAGCAAGGATCACAGGTACCTATTTTATTTCACTTAAGGAGCAATACGGCGTTCCTCGTTAACACAACAGTTGCGAAGTGCTTACTCGTAGTTGCTTGAAAATTCAACGTTGCCGGTTCACGTTAACAACAACCTGAAATTGTCCTCTCGTGTTTGCATTACACTGCCTTTCAGAAAAAAATGTAAGACTAACTTCACTTCCACATTTTACAAAAGCGCTTCTGTTTATACAATGTTTTCAGTTCCGAATCGAGGAATTAAGAAAGTGATCGTGAAACGTTATCAATGTTATTACCTATATTAAATACTACCAATTTGTTATGATAACATTGAAATTATGTTTTTCACTTTTTCTAATATCTTAACTTTTATCTTGTAACTCAAATCGACGTCCCATTTATAGGAAAATACGCAATGATAAGGGAATATAATCGTAAATCTGGAACAGCAATGTATGTATTATGGACCGAGTGAAGCAAGCTTTCAGAGTCGAGATGGCCAGGCGATTGTAAGTTTGTAAGTATGAAAAATTTTGACCGACGATAACTAGAGTATTGTTGATCCGATCTTGATCTTGATTTCATATGATTATAGCCGAGGAGGATTTATACATTTTAACGCGAGGTCTAGCTCGGGGCAAGTAACTAGATATTTTCTAAAAGTGATTTATTAGATTCAAGAAAACTAATGAGCTGTGTTAGAGATCATTATAAAATTCTATTCTCACATTCACTCCTTGTCTATTTTCAATATCGTGTGAGCATTTATTGCTTTCTTCAAATGCCAGGCGCTTCAAATATTTATAATAAACGCCACTTAAGTTAACATGAATATTTCGAGAAACTTACGATACTTATTCAAAACAAACAATTGTTAAAAGCTCATTTGTAGTCTGGCGAATTAACATCACGTTTTGTCTCTTAACGTTAGAACAATATTATCTGGAATTGTATACAGTGTGAAATAATTAAGCGTCTTTGAAACTGAAACAAGAAGTTTTTATCACGAACGGCGAAGTTAAACAAAGATTGAATTTAGCAGATTCAGTGTAGTTCGTTGCGCTCCAGTAGGATTTTTGCACCTGACGTGACTTACAAATTGTATTGGCGTGAGCCGTACTCGGAAAAGTTTTATAGTCTTTGCTCTGAATTAATGATTATCCGTGAGCGAAATTCTGTTTCGAATTCAATTTTGTTACAAAAATTAATATAAGAGAAAAAGATGTTATGGAAACATTGGCAGCACTTATTAAAAAACTTTTGAGATTTATTAATGTAGGGGCCAGACTGCAGTACTCACACACAGAAACTCTAAAAGTAGCATTAATGGCATATGTTAATACGTTGTATTTTCTTTTAACTCAAATAATTTTAAGCGAAATACAATAACATAGTATTGTAAAATAAAATATCTTGTTAACGATTATCTGACTCCTAATAGTAAATACATAGCAATATCTTAAGACTTAAAATCTAAAGTTGTGCTTGATGTGAAAATATTTTTTTAATTGCTATCGTAGCAAAGTACACGAAAGAGTAAAACTTAAAAAAAATATAGAAACTCTAAATAAGTCTCCGTCGCCTGATTTCTTTGTAGGTACATAGTTTAAAACCTGAGAGGCTTTAGAACCTAACCCCGTTTTGTTACGTTCTCGTATCTAATGTATTATTGATCACAAACTAAAGTAGGACAGAAACCACACTAATTTACAAAGTTGCGACACGAGGCGTTCTACATAAATAAACACATTCTGCAAATATAATATAGTTCGACTTGTAAAGGCAAGAAAGATGAATTAATAAAATAGCCTACAGGAGTAATTGGGCTTTAGTGACCTGTACAAGATTTTCATAGTTCACTCTTGAACGCGAGATTGAGAACGACATACTCAATTCAGTTCGCGTTCTACAGATTGCAAGTGAAAAATGTTTGATATTTTATACTTGCCGGCAAAGGAAATTTTTCGAGTTCCTTTTGTATTGTGCAATAAATATTTTAAATTCCTTCTATAACTTATAAGGCTTATCTCTCGGTTTTATTACGTTATTTTTCGAAAAATATATTTTGCAGCAGTACTTTAAGTTACGTCTCTTTAAAATTTATTTCATACGTAATAATTCGTGAAAATAAAAGCATGGTTTGCTAGAACTGGAGCTGAAGTTTTCAAAGAATTCCCAAAGTTTTTTTGTTTATGTTCTCAATAAATTTGTCCAAGTGTTGGCACATTAATTTTAATGTTTATTTTTTTATTGAATCCTGCCTTGAATTATCCATAAATATTGGATACAAGTGTCAGTCAGTAATTGGCACTGATAACACTTGAATTACAATCGCATAATTCTTTTTTGTTTGCAATAAATTTCCATGGTCGGACAAAAAGACGACCACAATAAATCAGGAAGGCTAGTATCTACGATTGCCATCTACCAAATTACTTAGAAGGGTACAAGTAGATCCGATTTTAATGGCCCATCGTTAAATCTGCATATCATTATGGTTTAGGCAATCAATCGTTTCCTTCAAAAACTTTTCTATAGTAAATATATAATGCACTCTTTAATTTATCTGAAAATTTCAATAAACGAAAAAAAAACATTTAACGCTTCAAAATTAGTCGTTAAACTCATAATCGTAAACTTGTTGATAGATTTCTGAATACTTTATTTATTACGCAACAACTCTCAGAATTGACAACAATTTCTTAAAACCAAAAATATAATTAACATTTGATATCTAACCATAATTCAATAACAAGCGGCCTGCCATATATAATTCCGTTTCATTAATTTGTACACACGTATTTCATTTTAGTCTTGTTAAAAAGGACTTACATAAATTATTTAGGGCCTTGGTCCACTAAGAACGGTATTACACAGAAAGCTGGCCACTGATTAATTCCACAACACGATCCGACTCAGAACTTCGCACGTTTTCATTTTAATTTCAACCCCTGTAATTGACTAGTGGAGTGCTGATGCAAGCTGTTGTTGCTGTAAAATGTTTTTGTGCATTTATTTTAATTCCCTTTATAGGTGAGAAACGACAAATTTACTTTTCATTAAAACTAGCTGTTGCTAGTTGTTTTCATAAAAATAGGTCGCTTTATTCATTTTAAAATAGACATTTAACCCTTACCTTAAACTCTCAAAAAATATTACTTTATTTGCATTATTATTGTATTTATTTTATTACCGTGGATCTTAACATTGTGTCGAATTTCCGATTTATAGGATCGAAGAGTAAATAGAGAGTGCATATGTGTATGAAATTATGTGTGATGAAGTACTTGTGCACTATAATTTCTACCGCGCAGTTGGATGTCACGGATCGGCCACGGCGGCCAATCTTTGCAGGGGCAAAGATTGGCCGCCGTGGCCGAAATTCGGTCAGGAGGAACATTTCGTTTATAATAAATCTTAAAATATATAAAACTTTGAATTACATATTAACCATTAAACAAAACCAAACCAACCATTTAGGGACATTAATATAACTACTGTTGTATATGTATATGCGACAACGCTCAAATGAAATATGCAAATATTCCCCGCTATTTTGCATATCAGTGAAGCAAATTATATCGTCAGACCAATACGTAAGAAGTAATTACAAGACCAACGTCTACATAGTAATTAGTTTTAAAATATTTCCTGGCTAACGTGAATTTAACTCGGTAAAACTACGCTCAGAGGGATTAAGATAAGGCATTTGGCTACATCGCAAACTATTATCTTAAAGGGATTTGCCATTCGTGCTATTAGAGATATGGAGCGGGGTTAGATAAGTTATAGGCAAATCTAAAGTACGAATTATTCAGTCTTGTAAGACTTTTAAACATTCGTAACGACTGTATTTTTATTCAAGATACTTTTATTTGTATTTTTTTTATTTATTCGAACCTTTGTATCATTCGTGCTACAAAGGTTTGAATTATTCAGTCTTTTACGACTTTTAACATACGTAACAACTGTATTTTTACTCACAGTACTTTCATTTGTATTTTTTTATCTAGTCCAACCTTTTAGTTACATAAACATTTCTAATGAAAGTATCAAGATAATTATGAAAACGTGCAATAGAAATACGAAAAATAATTATTTCATCAGCGCATCGAATTTCACAGAAATGTTTTCGTCAAATTGGACATAACTTTTTCGTTTTGCTATTTAATAACGTGCATCATGAAAAATCAAATTTCTTTGATATTCGATAGACTACTGCATGTTGCTCGTTAATTCGGAACTTTTGTTGGTTCAATTGTACCAAAGAAAAACACAAGCCTACGATGTATCGTATAGATTTGAAAGACTGATAATTTTATACAGGTTAAATATATTAATGTTATAAATGTAAATATTTGGATGTTTATGTGACAATCAAGACGCAAGTTCTGAACGGATTTTGATTATATTACGTGTACAGATAGATTCTTACCTGGATTTTATGATAGGCTACTTTTTAATTAATTGAAATTTAAAACGCTATCGGTACATTATACGACAAACTTTATAACAGAAACATCTGTTGTATTACTGGTATATTTGGGTCCGTAAGAGAGTGAAGAACAAAAAAGGGTAAAGGCTTAATACGGGTGATATATCCACACCTCAACCGACCCCAGTTGTTGTAGGTGACACTTACTTAATAATAATACTGTGTTATATTATTATTGCGTTTTCGAATACTAATATAAAGAGATTGGGTGCTACTACTTTGGTGGAACAAAAAATGCCTTCACAGAGTCTTATATCCATAAATTACAAAACTATATGTAACCAGAAGAGCTATTATGTAATGACTAAAACTATACGATATCGCTATACTGTTTTACGGAAGTTGACAGTGTCGCTCAAACAAGTACCCAAGAGAGAATACAAAGCTATCAGATCTCCGTCTGGTACCTTGTGTCAAATTTCTGTCCTTATTATTATGTATTTACAAAAAGTATGTTTAAGTATGTCTACCAGTTGTGTAGTTTCTATAGCTTTGCTTAGTTTGGGACTAGATGGCGTAGAGTTCAATGTCCCAGAATATTTATTAAACAACATGTTGAGGCAATTCTCATGATAATGAAATAAATATCAAGTTATTTCTAATGTTTACGAAATTGTCGTTGTGCATTTGCTACGTAATAGCAAAAACCGATTTTCGAAGAGGAAAATTTGATCACGTATATTTGTTCAGTAATAAATTGCTTTCTAGTTAAGCTCCTTTTATTATTACCGCGATAGCTTATTATAATTAAAATTACATATATGATGAGCTACAAAACAAAAGAAAATAATGTCATAAGTTTTATATATTTACATTTTCTATCTAATACCTAACTTACAATGGAGGAATAAATAAAAACATACAAACTTATTTTTGAATTTTATTTCTCTATCAGTCCCCAAGTAGTAAAATTCTTTTTTTAATAAAATTGCAAGTAAGTCTATAATTCACGCACATATTATATTAAAAAGACTAGTAAATAGAATAATGGATGATAAAAGTCTCTCACAAGGTCCGGGTGTAAACTTGAAGTTTTCAAATAAAACTTGTCGCGAGCATTGTTGAATGTTGTTTGCTGCGGTTGGCTCTGCTGCATTTCTTGTTAACTACAAAGGACGGGGGAAGTTCTCAAATATTTAGACTATTAGAAATACTTATTACGAAATACTTACGTGTTTGCGCCACTTTCTCTTCCGTATCATGTTCGGAACATTTTAGGTTATGAGACAGTGAAATTGAGACATGAATATGAGACAGTAACCTTTGCTGGGTAATAATACATAAGAAATGAGTTTTCTTATATTTTGGTCCGGATAAGGTAGAAGTAATTTTCAAAATAATGGCCAACCCGCATTTAAAAACGTATTGTCAAATTTGTAGAGATGTAGAGTACGTAAAATTTTTTACAGAATTTCTATCTCCTGGCTGTTTTTTTCAGCATTATAGCATCTTTGCCAGTGTAATATAATTAAAGCAAGCTATCAAGTATTAGGACAAAAATGGCAGACGAGAATTAGGTATCTATAGTAAAATGGAATACCATTTCCACAATATAAAGCAAACATATTCTTTAAACTGTGCATTATCATGTATTGCGAGTCAAAATGGTGTTCAAAACAAACCCACAAAACATTCTGCTACAAAATTGTACAAATTAATATGGTCCTCAAAATGAAACTTTCCAATGACAACTAATCTCCCTGAATATATTTTCAAAGAATCAAAAGAAACACGAAGGACTAATCGGAGGACGGACGTTTCGAAAAAACAAAACGGTTTGCATTTGCGGAGCACTCAGCGGAAAATAAACCCAAGACCTTTTAACTCCTCCTTACAGTATTTTTCAAATGAAGCGGAAACTTCGTATTAAGCTCTCGGAACAATTCCATCGAGTAAATTGTTTTATTTCGTATCCGAGATCCGATAATTATCTCGAAATAACAGTTATGAAAGTAATTAGTTTAATATTGTTCAGAACACTATCCTATTCATCTTATAAATCTTTGTATTACTTAGAGTCCTACCAAATACTAGTTACTCGCCCTGGGCTAGAACTTATGTTATAGTATATAAGACCTTTTATTTGATACCACACTGAGTTGTATTCATCTGGAATTTAATGAAAAATTACCTGAAATAGGCAATTTTTTTTCGCACTGATTTCGCTTTATTGTACTCAAAATTAATCTATACTATTTGCGTGCAAAATTTTATTAAGATCGGTTAAACCATACTCCAGATATCCTTGGAGAAACATCTACCCACCTTTAGCTCATCTTCGAGCAAGTTAATCACTGGCTTCCCTTCTTACCTCAGTTTAGAGAGCTTTTGTTTGCTTCCGTTTCATAATATACTTTCATGATATAAGTTATATTAAAGGAAGTAAACAAATAAGGCTGATATGTGCTACTATATCATAAAGATCCTTTTATTAACTACCAGTTTATTATAGAAGTGTAAAAATAAAATAAACATATTAAAATTAAAAATATGTAGCAATTAAAACTTACAGATAATACAAGCAGATGTAATTTATCCATCATGCTTTTTAATAATTTCCGTACTCAACATAAAAACGAAATAAGGTCTGAGGCGTGACTAATGCACGACGAACTAAGATTACTTTGACGTCTTTAGAACCACCGCATTGCTTTCAAGACATTAATCGTCTCCTTTTAAACATGCAAGGGAGAAAATTAAATTAAACCCTCTCTCTGTATTCTATTATTAATTGCTCACACGACAACTCGTACGCCGTACAATAATGCCATGAATATATGGCCTACATTGTGTTTAATGAATGCGTATGCTTTAACTCCCATAAACCTTATATAATTAAAATTTTTATTGATATTTATTATTCCTTTATTTTATCAATTGTTATAATAGCATTAGTATTATAAATGAGGTTCTGAAAATTTATTATCCATAATCCACCGTTTTCTACCGTCTTTTACTCTATACTTTTATTTTTTGATATAAGTAATTGATAAATCTTAAGTAAACAGTATTAATTCCTTCAGATTACATTGAATTTCTTTCTTAAATTTTCCAAGATAAATATTCAATGTTTTTACTGAACACTCAAAACAGAAAGATTCGCGGAATTTAACCAAAAAGGAAAATAAAAAGTCAAAAGCCTCAGCTCCATGATATCCCGGAAAATTTGTACAGTTAATTTACCAAACCCATGGTTTAGACAGAGATTAACGTTGTTCATTTTTCATCCCTATCGTTAAATATTAATTTAGTAAATTAATGTTTTATCTCTCAAAAACATAATTTATAAATAAAATACATACAATTCTAAGAATCCATTAGTAAATGTATATTAAATTCAAATTGAAACATCATTTGAAATGAAATCTGTGAAGCTACAGAGCAAGAAAAAGTAATAACAGCAGATTAGAAATGGCATAAAAAGAGAAACAGATTTGAGTTCAGTGCGCTAAAACAAGTCGTAAAAATACAACCTAAATGTCCGGTTCAACTTAAGTACTTAATTTAAAAGATTCTCTTCGTTCATATCTGGAGTAATTGCACTGAAAATGTTTTATAAATTAGGAAGTTTATACACTAGTGATCCCCTTGATACTGTCTTGATTTTAAAACATGAATTGTACTTAATAATCCACGGCGTAAGTGACTAATCTCTGCCTGCGGCATCGCGTATAATTGTGGGTCTATAGATAAAAAATATATATATTATCACCTAATACAATTAACAGCCAACATTTCATCGAGATCTATTCAATAGTTGTGATATGGTTGACACACAAACACGTAAACGTATAACTATCAGAACACATCGAAAATGATAGAACCTTTTGTGTAAATGAATTGAAGTCAAAACTTTTTGCGTTTTTATCGCAAGGACTGAAACAGTTGTACAAAAAATGTAACACTGAAAAAATTCATGCGTTTTATTTTCACTAGTTTACTGGGCAACGGACCCCCTGATCATTAAGTGTGCTTGTTAGTTCCGATTTTCCTTTTGTGTAACCCCTCTGGAATTGCTCCATAAGTAATAAATATCCACCAAACATAACCGCCCTTGTACCTATTACTGTAACATGTATACTATTCAATTTAACTTATTTTATATTAAACAAAC
>LQNK01000104.1:767429-792988 GCA_001586405.1 Phoebis sennae
TGTTTAGATGTTTGTATGTCATTCACGCCGTAACTCCAGAAAAGATTTTGGTGGAATAATAAGCGTTATTAGTGTATATATCACTGGTTATGGTACTTTTTATTGATCTATAGACCCCAACATTAAAGGGAGCTCATCGACTGGGAGAAGCTAAATTATATAAAAATACATTACGAAAACCAGTAAATATACCCTCGATAAGCAGATCCATTTATATCAAAAACTGAGTTTAATTAACAGCTAAATTAAGTAACACTTAAATACCTCATCACATTAAAGCACATCTGTAAATTAACGGCTACAATTTCACATTCCATCGCAAAGTACGAAAACAATCCCACGCTTCACCGGCTATTGATAATCTTGCTCCCGGTGCGGTCCACTTACCAAATTGCTGGTGCCTAACTGCTTTAGCTTTACACTTTAACGCTTATTAATGAACCAACCCATGGACATGAAAACTCATCAGCTAATGTTGCATTTCGAAATGAAATATAGAAGACATTTTTTTAACTACTACTAATTAATACTACATGAAGTTACTACATAGGGGATAGACAACAAAAAAGTCAAGCGCAGTGGTGGCTAAAAGGCCTCCCCATCAGCACAGCAGCGATAATAATTAGTTATCGCTACACTGATTTTCAGAGGAGGTGAAAAATCTAGTGACATATCACATAGCAAGCAAACATTAGTTGCCGGCAGTGTTTATTTAAAGTTAACCGCAATGTTCGTCAAGCTTGTGTTAGCAATATACTTCATTGTATGTATTATTCGCGATAATAGAACCAAATTAAATAAAAGTAACATAACTCATCCTACATGTTTAGGTAGCGAAGGTACCTTACTTATGTAAGTGCTAAGAGGTCCCGTTGTAATTCACAAACATAATTATGCATAACCAAACTTACTATACAGAATCACTACGTCTTTACACAGCAAAGTTAAAATATTTCGTATTTCGTCTAGATTTTCGATAAAGTTCCTACAAAAGTTCGTAGTTAAATCATATCATCAAATATTTGAAGGATGAAAGCACAAAATTCAACCCTCTGCAGGAGCTAACAATAGCTACCTATTCATTAATTCAGTTCCAACTTGTGCAAAGATTCATTTCGTAATATTTTATGCAAGTTGTAGCAGTTGTCGCCAATTATAATTTGCCTGTAGAATTAGAGCAGGCTCGCTTGCGGCAGTTTTACATCGTTAGAGATAGGGAACAAATAGGGTCTATGCTTAGAGAGGTTCTTGCGTCTTCTTGACCTAATACTAAGATTGTTCACCTACATATCAAGAAACTGGTTCTAATTCCGAGTGCAATTCTTAAAGGGTATTGATTTTATTACTAAAAAAGATAATAATTATTCAGCCAGTGAGGTTCTTGACAGACAATCGTTGTAGTTAGTGTATATCTATATATAAAAAGATCGTTCTAAATCACTTAAAATGCATTATGAAAGTTTTGCCCTAGAATAATAATAACATAGTTACTTCAACCTGAAGTAATTTCATAGTAATGGCAATGTTAGTATACTCAATGGGTGCGTAAATATGTTAGATTCCAGCCCGATCTCTCGCCGGTAGTATTGAGTTTCCGGACCGTCGGTCTATTAACAAAGGTATGTGAAGTGAGTAATTAAGAAATTTGTTCCGGGGTATTATTATCGACATTAAAACGTTATTAAGAAACCAATAATTCTACCCGGTATTAAATTCAAGTTGCTTTTACAGGTTTGCAGTGAATTGACCCAGTGAAGCGAGCTGTTTTGCGTTTGTGCGTTTGTGCGTTCGATGGAATGAATTCGTGCGAATAACAGGTAATTATGAAAATAAGCTTAATTCTTGAAATTAAGGAAAGAAAAGAAAGAATGACTTTTTTAAAAAAAGATCGTTGAGTGTTATAGATTGAAATTAAAGGCACTCTCCGGATTAGAATTACTAACACGCATCAATAATGGATCGTACAAAGCCGAATATTCCATAAATATTATAAGGAACAAAGTTCGCCACAAGATTTATACCACAGTAAGTCCACCGATGCGGATGTACAAATACGAACACGAAGTTGAACAAAGCGGTGCCGGGGGAAACAATAAAATTCACGGATCGCTAATACATTATAGGGTTAAGTGCACATACCAAGCCGTAAATCAGGAATAATATGACATAAAAATATCGCCCAGAACAACGCTCTATTGTTATATTTGGAGAACGTGCCAAATTATTGTTTTACAAATCTCTGATGAAATTGCAACACTTAAACATGATTATTTTGTGAACATGACAAATTATTGTGGATTAGTATAGTTCATTTAAAATTCTAAAATATAAATTACGACTGTTTTAATTACATTAACTTCCTTGTTAAAAGAAAAACAAATGCATTTTCAATACTCATGGCTCACATGGTAACCTTATCAACTGCGCGTAAATGTTGCATTAAATTTATTACTTCGCAGTGCTATGCAAACATTTTTCTTTTTATAAACGTGCTTGAAATACTTATAAAATAAAATATGTAAGCAGTAGTGTAACAAATGTACGTCTTTATTACTATGTAAATTAACTTGTCAAAAATAATAATAGTTTAGATTTATTATTCAATGAAATATTAAAAATCAAACAGTTTGTGAGGATTTATGTATCTTTGTATGTTTGTTACTCTTTCACGCAAAAATATAGTTTAGTTTAGTGGGTCCAGAATAAGATATAGGCTTCTTTTAACGGAGTTGCCACGGAATCAGAAAAATAATTTCGATCATTTTGTAGAAGCCTAATAAAACCATTGTGAATTTTTCTTAAACATTTTTAATTTAGGTACCTAATCGTTTGAAGAAACTGCATTTTGAGCTTCCTTCTAAAGCAATTTTGGAATTGTTTTTAAGAAAACATATTGAATGATTCTGACGTAACTGTTTATTTCCAAAATTACAAAAAATCAATATGTTTGAGCATTGCTTTATTTTATTTCTGTGTTAAAAGGACCATGATCAAGAAAAGCTGTAGGATATAATATTATCCTAGTTTCTTATAAATAGATATTTCTAATACTTCAAATCACCGACTATTATACTATTTATGATACATAATGGAATAGTACCTCGTCCCAGCTAATTGTTCGCCCACCGGACTGCTATAATTAATGTCACTTACAATAACCAGTAAGTCTATAATTGAATTGAAAGACTGTATCGACGTCCTTATCGTAATATTTAATTACACCGTCACAGTAAACTAATTAAAACAAAGTTTCGAACAATGAATGTTTTCTGTTTACTTTTAAACACAAACTTTTCTCATTTCCAGTTTGAAACGCAATACAAACAATTAAAAAGTCGACTTTACTGGACAAATATATTCTGTTATGTATCCAAGTGTTGATAAAAATAATATGGTCCTTATTCGTTACTATTAATAGCACAAAGTAGATAGGCACAGATGTACAGACTCGAGTATGTTCTTCACTTTTCATATCTACTCACTTTCCACGCCCAAAGACGCGACGGTCAAACGTATGGCATTCTTGCTCAGAGTGGTCCAAAGGATACCGAGATGTGTTGGTGACAATATGTGTGTTGGTCAAACGCGCTCTGTCTGCAATTTAACTTAGGTACCTATCCATTTTATGTTAACAGCGAGAACAATTTCCACACTATTTGAAGCTCCAACGCCTATTTTATGTTCTAAAAACCAAATTCACCACTACACTCCATTTAGCTGATGCAATCCGACGCTTTAATACTTGATTGCACACGCTCTACATAAATTTATAGCGGTAATTTTGAACTGAAAATGTGCTTTATAAAAACAAAAATTTCATACTTTTTATTCCCTTTGTTGCAAAGAAAGTAGTAAGCGTTAATTCTGAGAAAACCACAGAAAACTGAACAATGAACAGACGACACTAAAATAGAACGCTTTCATATTGATAATGCAGAAATCCAAGGCTTTTATGAACTTGAAGTAATGATCATTAAGGTTTGATAATGGCATTATAATTATTCGTTTATTTTTCTTTGATCATTATAATGAGACGTTTTTTCATGTTAATATATACAGATATATTCAACCTAAATTAGGCTTGTTGTTTCACCTTTCGCCTTCGTCTTAAATTATATTTTTTCTTGCTCTCATTTTTATAAATTTAATAATTATACCTTAACGTCTTAAATTTGAAATAATATAAAAAAACACCTAAAAATATCTATATAAACAGTTCTCCCTAAAACGCAGCAATTAGTGTGGCTAAAACGATTAAGGTCACAAATCACAATTAACACTTGATTTCTAGCATAAACGTTCATAGTAATCACATAAACATAACAAGACAAACCTATTAGCGCTTACTCTGATTTAAAAAACTTAATCATTTTTATAATGGTACACCCTCTCTATTGCTTAAACAGTCTGTTGTATTATTTTAGGTACATTAAAATTAGACCAGCGAAACAATTCAAAATTTGTGTGTATATATCGATTACTTCGAATTTTGTATTTTTTTTAAATACTTAATACCAAGTCTTATACTAATGGGTGGATGTCTATATGGATGAATAAGTGATGAAAATGAAGATAAGATGTGTATAAGTATGTATATCTTATAAGATTACAACTCATTCCCAAGCCAAAAGAAAAGTTTACATATAAATTACAAATTATATAAAATACACGAACAAGTAAGTTATTCATAATAATCTTGTTAAATTTAGTTTCATTTTCAACTCGTAACACGATCTACTTTTCTCCATACAACTTTCTCTTTCATATCGAACAAAGGCTTTAAAACAAAAACATATGTCTTTGTTAAGTCACGATAATACTGTATAATAACGAATATTATATAACACTCATTTGTTACTATGAATACGAACATGGGCAAGATTGTTCTCCATTTAAACCACTACTTAATTAGTTACTACATGGAACAGGCTATTGTAAAATGTGAGAAAAAAGTCTCTATCATGATATTGTCCCGGCTTCGACCACGTTAAATCTGTAGCGATAAAAAGGTATTCTGTCACCTTACCAGCAAATAGCTTAGTAGTTGCAGGATGATTATGATGAACACACAAACAACTAAGCACATAGACATTTTTAATGTCATTATATTCATTACTCTCTTCGTGAGAGCGACGGGAAAATTATGATATTAAAGACCCTTGAAGTTAAGAATCGTTTCAGTATTTTGATATTAGTTTTCTTGTAAAGTCGACTTTCTAATATCAAAAAATACATATCTAAAAGAAAGATAAAGATGAAAATACACTTAAAGGTTTCCTGATTCAATATAGCTTCATTCTATGATATATAAATTGAGAGTCGTACGTGTGATTGGGCTGATGCAGGCTACAAAGGACCAATTAGGAAGAGTGGCACGGACTACAAGGTCAATTGACAATGCTTCATTGACTCCTCTAGGATTTGTTGTGTTCAACGTCTTTGGAACTCGGTTTAAGATTCCGTTTTTAAAAAAAGTTATAATTCTTTTTTTTTGTTATAATTGACTTAAATATAATACACAATATTATACACATTAACTTAAGATGCTATTTCACAAAAGGCGGCCTTATTGCTGTGTAGCCATTATTGCTGTGCAGTTATGCAATTAGTACTTAATCTCATATACGCACCATCTTTAATAGCACATCCCTATTTTTTGACATACTGTTTTAGATTATTATTAAATAAAAAATATATGCGAATAGTCGTTTATTGGTGTTATAACTTTCAAGTTCAACAAGTTATACGTTATCCGGCTTGAAAATAAAATGTGTATAAGCTCTATCATAGAATACAAAAACATAACTCCGGAAAATAAAGTTACTCTATATGAAACATGTTAATAAATATCAGTTTCACTAGAAGAGGAAGCAAAAACAACTATTGCAAACGCGCTATAGGTACCTACTGTATTTCTATCATAATTATTTTTATTGATAAATATTACTTTTATTTTATAAATTCCCACAAGCATACCATGTTCATAAACAAAGGCTGGCTTTATGTCCATTTGATTGGTTCCTCAGCACACTCCATTGTCCATTGTGCAAAGAATACGGGCAGTTCTTCAAAATTATCGTCTGCTAGAGGTTTATAATCATATCACTTTATTAAATATGGGTTTCAATTAATTTAAATATTAATATATTAATATTATAAATTTGAAAGTTTGGATGGTTGGATGTTTATATGTCAATCATGTAGCCATCTAGTCCCAAACTAAGCAAAGCACTAGATTCAATAATACAAACTATGGAAACTAGATAACTGAGCGATATACTTAAACATATTTTTTTTGTAAATACATACATACCATAGAAAACAGAAAATAACAATATTCATCATATTATAATAATTACTCGTGGTAATCGAACCCACACCCTCCGGTGCAATAGACCTTTGTCACATCCACTGGGCCAATCGGGCCGTCATTATTATTTCATCACTATCACAATTAAGAAGAGTTTTTAAGCATACACCAATCTTATAATATAATATAAAACAATCTGAATAAAAATAGGTACAATTACTTACTTAATAATCATATTTAAATCCATAACTTACTCGTGAAATTGACGCAATACATTAATATCTGCAAAGTTCGGCAAGGTACCTCAATAGTTTCAACAGTGTTTAATTATAGAAAAATGTTCCTTTAATATTTTATTTATGAATCTAGTGCATGCCTTATGTAATTAAAGTTTTCGGCGCGTATTAAAGTGTCTTAATAGCAAAATTAGTATTCTAAAGACCGAAATAATGAGGCCGACGTTTAAATTAAGTGCTAACTAACCGATTAAAGCGCAATTTAATTTCGTAACCTTCTAATTCGTAACCTGATTACTGCTTGTTAAGAAAAAATTATAATCAGTTTCATGATGAATCATCTTATGAAAGTATTGTAGTGATGTAAAGTGGAGACGTCTACAAAAATGACTAATTTCAATATTTTAGCGTGTCTTACTATACATCAGAGAAAACCTCTGGCTTATATCTTATTGGGAAATAGTACAATTAAGAATGAGCACAAATTTTTATCAAAATAATATTAGTGTATTTTTAAATAAGAATGTATAATAAACCGCGTTTAAAATCCTTTAAAAGTATTTTATTTAATACTAGTGCAATTAACTTTTAACTCGGACCTCCGAAAATATTTTCTTCGTAAATATTTAGTAAAAATCATTACCAAAAACATTTATATTACAAAATGACCTTAAATTTACATCTTGCCGGCGGTCACTTGATCTGACGACCGTCTAATGACCAATTACACTAGTTAACTCTTGACCACAATTAAACGCACACATTTTTAATTAACCTCTTTATAAATGTTCCATATACACCAATATTGCACATTTAATAAGAAAGTTAGTACGCACATGAGATTATTAAGAAATAAACACTCATACGTATGTTTACACAAGCGTACCGTAGGTTTTCTAATGTCCCGAAACTTTTAGTATGTCACAACAAATATAAAAAACAAAGTAGCTTTTCGCTATTTATTGCTATGAATCCTTAAAATAACGCAGGGAATTTTGATCTGTTTTTTAATAGCTAAAGGAGTTTTCTTAGCGGATCGTACAAAATCGGACAAGAGGTAGGACCTTAAGAGGTAATCGAAATCGTTAACTTTTCTGTATACTCAATTACACATGAAAGCATACACCTTTGTCATAGAAATATTAGCAAGCCTTATTATTAATGTTTTTTTTGTTTTCTATCATATTTTCCAATAACTGACCGTAGTTGACATTTAAATTAGCTTATAATTAAAATAATAGCATCACTACAATAACACCAAGCACCCATTGTTTATACTTTTTCGATAAGGCACCTATTGTTGCATTTCAGCAATAATGATATTCCAAGAACGTAATTCATATTCCTGTTAGCACACATGGACACATGGCAACAGTTTGCGCTGACCGCATAACGAGCTATTACTGATGTCCCACATAAACCACACCATGCCTTTATCAGTGCGAAATTCCTGCAACATTTTGTAACGAACAGGAACTAGTGCGGTTGCCGAAGAAGGGCATCGATCGAAATGGAAACGAGCACGACCGTCAATAGAAAAGTAGCGTAATCATGGGCCAGCATGAGATGAGGAACGAACAAACCAGTCCCTAAGTACTCTGTTCCAGCGATAACCTAAGCTGTTACTACTGACGGCCAGTCACGCGCCAGTCTCCGATGAAACGGTTGCGGCGGCGCCGCTCTGCGCACGCGCACGTCGTCTGTTTTGTTTTCATAGTTTTGTATTAAAATATTGTTGGAAATTAAATTTTTGTGACGAATTAAGTGCTTGAAAAATAGTTTTGTTGAATATGTGAATATTATTGTTTTAAAGTGACTTGGATTGCGTTTACATTTGTGAGGTGAGTTGTTTAATTTTTTTATATTTTGAGTAATTTTACTTTAACACTGTAATAAAAAAGCAGGATTTTTTAAAGGTCAATGAATATTACGAAGCCTATTCGAAAAACCATAATGAACTTAGAAATATAACCAGCATGATATGTATTTTCCATAAAATATAAATTAAGAGATTTTAACATATCACTTACGTACAATAAAAATACCACGTTTTAATTCTTGAGATCAAAATTTAACGAAAGAAATTGAATTAAACTATTAATTTGAAAAATATAAATATATTTCTTAACTTCCATGGAAAACACAACCTTTCGAAGGTTCGTTGGTGTATATGCTAATATATTCGTAATAAGATTTCTCAATGCATAATAATTCAAGCCACATAGCAAGTAAAGTACACAATTATTGCGACATTTCCTGGAATAAAAAGAACGGTTATAGAATTTTTAATATATGTTTCATAGACAATATATGTTTTTATCACAAGTATTTTAATGCAAATCATAACAAACTCAAGTATTTTACGTAACTAGTAATCTTATGAAATCATTTAATGGATGTTCCACTAAGTTTCATACACATTAAATTCGTTACATCACTGGTCTACTTCTTAATTACATCATATTCAGTTCTATGCTTTATACTCAGTAATCATTAATTTATAGACACCTGTGAGTATATACCTACTTCGTGCGACGACATTATACCATGACCTCAGTGTTTATATCATTATTAAAACGTCAATACGACACGCACTCTATAAAAGAAAATTTCTCATTAAGTAAATTACAAAATGAGAAGTTACGTTAGATCAACTTATGAGTATACAAAACTTCGTAAAAACTTCGGCAGGCAGCCATTGTTTACAGAAGTACCTGCGCACTTATTAGACTCCATTAACCCTAATGTCGAGGAACAGAAACAGTATATACTTCGCAATCCTGTGCACCGTGAAATACAAGCAACAATGCCGCAATCTGAACACGATGCAAACACAAAACAATTGGTAATGCACGAGCAAGGCATAAATCATAGTGAAGGTGGTTGGCCCCGTGATGTCCATCTATATAATGAAGATCATCTAGCCCGTCATCGGCGCCGCGTCCAACATGAGGATGGTTATGTTAATGCAATATTAAACCTCAGACCACAAATAGAACATTGCATCGATCAAAACAATGCCATCGACATGTACCAAACTTATTTTGCTAATATGAACAACCAAGCACCAATCGAAAAATACAATGTGCAAATTGCTAACTTATTTAGGGACCCCTTTCACCGACCGATCTCTAGTATTGTGTGGACACACGAAAAAAAATCGCGACTCGTTGCTTCATACAGTTATCAAACATATGAACCCGAGCGAGCTACAAAAACTCCAACGGTTTGTTATGTGTGGGATATTAGCACACAAACTGCACCATTGCATGAGTTCATTCCTGAAAGTAGCTGTTGGCGTTTGGCGGGTTCGCCTCTTACTTCTGAAATACTATTGGCTGGACTTGACAATGGTACTGTAAATATTTTCGATATAAGGGAGAGCCAAAACGCGGTTGCCAAAAGTTCCGTATATAATTCTCATCGAGGACCGATCACTGGACTTCTTTACGGACATTCTCGCACCAACACCGAATTCTTTTCTGGTTCCCCTGATGGACAATGCTTATGGTGGGATATTAGAAATATTGACAAAC
This sequence comes from Phoebis sennae, assembly GCA_001586405.1. Taxonomy (NCBI): domain Eukaryota; kingdom Metazoa; phylum Arthropoda; class Insecta; order Lepidoptera; family Pieridae; genus Phoebis; species Phoebis sennae. The sequence continues at coordinate 777,512 of LQNK01000104.1, forward strand.
CAGTAGACCAACTTTATATGTCGGTTCGCCAAGGCTATAATGTCGAACCTAACTTTAGCAACGCCGAGGGCTTGAGTTGTTTAGAATTTGATCGGGGATTACCAACAAAATTTTTAAGTGGAACCGAGTCTGGTTTGGTAATCAACGCAAATCGAATGGGAAGATGTCACTCTGAAATTTTAACATCCTATTGGACCGCTCACAGCGGTCCTGTGAGGGCAGTGCATCGTAGTCCCTGCACACTGCGTATGTTTATAACTTGCGGAGATTGGAGTGTCCGTATTTGGAGTGAAGAAGTTCGCACAGCGCCTATTATAGTAACACGCCCTTATAACCATCAAGTAACTGATGTCGCATGGGCTCCTTTGAGATATTCCTGTTATATGGCAGTATGTGAAGGAGGTGTATTCTATTACTGGGATATACTGAGAAAGCAACGGGAGCCAGTGGCTACATTACAAGTATCTAAACACGGCCTCACTCACGTTACAGCGCATCCCGAAGGACAATCAATTGCAGTGGGAGACAATCACGGATCATTATACCTTTTGCACCTCTCAGAGAACATGACTATTCCTGGCAATCAAGATAAACAATTAGTTCATCAAATATACGACCGTGAAACTAGACGCGAACATATTCTAGACAATCGCTTAAAAGAAATTCGTTTAAAAATCCGTGGGGAGGATGTTGCTCATGTTGAAGCTGAAGAAAGTGTTGATGAAGAAGACACTCTTAAATCAGTAGATGAAGATTATTTTAAGGTAGTCGCTGATGAACTGAATAAAATGGATGAACTATTCTCAAAAAATAATTTACAAGAGTAACTTTACTTCAATTTATTTTCATGCTTTCAAAATAAATGGAATGGTTGTATTTTTTTTTTCAATTTATAGGATAGGTACCAGCCACGCCCCGCGGATTCATCTGAGTAACATCTGATTCCGTGGCAACGCCGGGACTAAAAGTATAGGCTATTTTTGTTATTCTAAACTCTGAACCTATATGTATACCAAAAATAGGTTTTGTATGAAAGAGCAACAAACATACATACATACATCTTCACAAACTTTCGCATCTATAATATTAGTAAGATAAAAACATTAAACTTTCCTTTTTGTAAACATAATGGAATAAAACATAAAATTGATCTTACGTGATGACTGAATTATGGATGCACTTCATTAATTTCTTCCAATATGACAATAACGGGGAAATAACGAAGCCCGCATGCAACCCCGGGATACATCCGCTTAGGGGACCACGACCGCTGATTTCTCTTACAACATAAAAACCTAACACGTGCACCTCGCAAACAATAGCATTGTTGTCATCGAAGAATCGAGGGAAATGAAACTTCGACATGTTTTCCCGCTTAAATGCCATTATTTATGCTTGCTTATGAAACCATGAAATAAATTGCTACATTTTTACAAAAAATGACAAATCTGATAAGATTTGATATAGATATGTTAAGAAAAAGAACACGCAGTTTTAAGCCGTTTTTATTACGAGTTGTTGATTAAGAACGAACTATACGTAAGTACTAGTTTGTTAACAAAAGTGCGTCAGCGGCAACTTTCACCGCAAGTTAGACGTAGGTTAAGAACACGGACGTACCAATCATATCTTCAACATCTATTTGTACAGATAACACAAATTTATTCTTTTATTGTAATGTAGGCGGTATATTCACCACGAAAGTTACGCAGGTAAAGATAATTTGCTGATAAGTTTGTTTTTACTATATCTATTTTTATTATCATTCTTTGATTTTTTTTTGTTTTAACTGTTTCATAATATTTTTAATATATTGAACTTTGATAAAAGGTAGGTATATGATGATGATGTATGTTTTAATTGATATCTTATTTGTAGTCCAAGAGATGAGATGAAAACAACAACAAATATTAATAAAAACATAATGAGTATACAAATTACAAACAAGATATTAATCGTATAAATTAACAATAACCCACTATAATAAACAAGAGATACTATAGCCAACATGAATCAGACATATTCTATGTAAAGACCTAATGAAACAACATTATGTGAATGAATTATACCGACTAGAGTTGATCGCAATGATTAAAATAGTTTAGTACAATTAAATTAATTCTTGTCAACGCAATCATTCTGGAATGTTGCGTTCGCTACTGGTTTCCTTATGTAGGTTAATGTCTTACATGGACTCTAAGACCTAGTTTTAAAATCCAAAGAAAAAACCCTTGATCTTGGCGATTATCTGATAATTCAAGTTTTAATCGTATGAAGAACTTAATTGTAATTCATAATTCTTATGGACCATAAATCATGTTTTTGTATGTTTAGTTAAATGATAGCCTTTTCGCATGATATTTATGAATGTTGATGTTATCTTAAACTTAAGTTTCTGGGGTAATTGATAAAGACCACTCTCCAATTTCGAAATCATAATGTTCAAAGTTTCACGCTTAGTTATTTGAGTACTTATTTTTAATAGGTATGGACAATAAACAAAAACAGGCACAGCAGAAACTAGAAATTATTAAAGAAGCCTATCACTTTCGTTACATTAAATTTTACTTTTAATTCTGTAAATACTTGTAGAACTTGTATGTTTATTGAAATTTATACCTCTCGGTAAACAAGTTTATCCTCATTGATCTCCATAATTCATTATAAATCCCGAAGCATTACAAACACATCCAAACGTACCAAATATAATACGGAACGATGTTAATGAGGTTCTACATCGTGCTATATAATCATATTTGCCCTTTGCGAAGAATTTTTATAAGGCGGCAAATGGCTGTAAGACAATGCAAAACGGTTTTCTAATGCCACAATCGTGAATACCATAACCGTAATCGACGTATTATGTCACGAAACCTGCGTCACGTTCGCATTTGTGAAAAGAATGTAGTCGTTTTAAGCACTCATTTTAAGCAAGTAATGCACAGTCAACATTGTTATTAAATGAAATATGTTTCCGCGTCCGCAAACATGCTTATTGTGTAAAATTTAATCAGTTACGAGCATTTTATCACTTGCAAGACCAAATAGAAAACAAATAAGTTGAAACAGAGAAGTGACCTTTAATAATAAATTACATATACCTGTACTTAAATTGAAACGAAAATATGGAAATTCAATTGCTTCCTGAACGAGAGAGCAATCACAACGCAATTAGATAACTATCGTTTCAGGAAAATGTGAAATTAAACAATATAAATACCTGGTAAATCCGGGTTAGAGTTTTAATAATATTAAATAGGATGTTATAACCTCGCATATTATATTATAGAATCTCATTAACGGGTAATGAAACGTAACCTACAGGGCAATCATGCTTGCAAATTTGCTTTTGCCAAGGTAACAATGACAAAGGCTCGAAATGTGTGGGCACGTCAAGAATCCGCTTAGCCGCCACCGAATGCCAATGTCAACTAATTTGTAAACCAGTCCTTACTGTTATTCCACCGGTGACGATCAGCTATGACCCACTTCACGGGTATTGTTATGACAGAATCATCCCGGAACCTAGCTCTCGTATTGGTTACTTTTTACTCTTTATTAAAGCATCTTTGTTTTCTTTCGTATATCAGACTTTTTAAATCTACGACCTCTAGGGAGGTCGCAAAGCTTTCCTTAGGGAGTCGGGATGCCATATTCGGGTGTTTCGCATTTAGAAATGACACTACAATAAAAATGCAATATCAGTGAGAAGGATGTACTTATTTATTTTTCAAAAAATTTTCAAGGCGTGGTACTATTTTAAAAACTTTTATGATTAAATTAATTTTAGTAGTACATAATCCGTTTCTCTTTTTAGTCAAGTTTAGTTCAAAGTAGAGAAAATCGTAAACATACTCATTTAAATTATTATAGTTTTGTTTACAAATGTCTTAAGGAGATCGTGAGAATTTATCATCCTGTAAAGGAGTCGCGTATACGAAAAGATTCCAAAAAAAGTGAACTATCCTAACATATAAAGCTGAAGAGTTTGTTTGTTTATTTGAACACGCTTAAGGCAGTATAACATTATGTTACAGGAGCAATGCCTTCCAGAGCAGTTAGCCCTTTATTATATTGCTTGTTGATTCAAAGTTGATTCAAGGATATCTACTTTTGAATCTATGTGAACCATATCCTTCGTTTAACTGAGTCGAACAAATATCTACTAACGCTTATATCGCACGATTGGCCATTGAGCAGACCCGTAGAAAAAACATAAATGAATGTAACGTAAACGTGTATCCGATAGTATATGTAAATTAGTATCTAAATATTGATGTAAGTCACAATCAAATATATCCGCAAATCGTTCCGAAAGTTCTTATATTTTGAACTTGTTTAATTTGTATTCATTGTCTGTGTTGAAAATGAAGTCATCGAAGAAATCACTTATGTCGATGAACTTCGTTATTGTAGAAATAAACTTTGGTCAATCCGACTGAGATCTGAAATTGCTAATGGGTTTGTTCCTTAACACTTCCAAGATACAATTTTATAAAGGGTTTTCTCATAGCTCTTTCTTTCTAGGGTTCTAAATTACCCAAAGAGCAAAACACCATTACAAAGATTTCACTGCACATTTGCCTATCAGTCTGCCACCAGATTGTATCTCATGAACCATGATAGACAGTTGTAATTTTCACAGTTGATTAATTTCCTTTTTTTTCAGTAACGCCGATATGGGCACAATGCGATGAGCCACGTGGTGGCGGCGCTCGTGCTGTTGGTGACGGCGGGCGTTGCGCAGGCGCAGCTTCGGCCGGCCGATGCGCCACCAGCCCTAAACGACACACGTTAGTATACAAAACCTACTCTCTAATCTCTATTACTCTAATCGTATTACCTTAAGGCAATTAAGTCAAAAAATCTTCACTTTGTTTTGAAAATGAATTTAGAAAGCGTGTGCACTGTGCACACGTTTTATTTTTTCTTTACTCGCTTAAAATTTTACCTGAGTATCTCGCAAGAATACAATTTAAACAAAATAAACAATAACGAAAATTACATTTTGAAGAAGTTACCGATGAACAAAGATTAACAAAAACAGAAAGAAACTTCTTGGATGCAACCTTTTTAAAAGACGGCGATAAATGTATATTAAAGGTGTAACATTTATTTGCCTAATTCTATAATTTAAATACCTACCTACATAAGGATCTATACTAGTAGAGACGACGAAAACAAACCGATAATATAGAATATTTGCCATAATGCATTATGGCTCTATGCATTAAGAGCACTGACCTAATATATTGTGATATGAGGATTTCAATGTGATAATATTGTGTCCATTAACTTAATAAATTCTCTTTGCTTTGAGTAATTAATTTAAATAACTGTGCAAAGCTCGTATTAATTAATATCGTACGTATAATCAAGTGGAATGCATGAAATTACGTACTCAAAGCTCAAAATAATAATTTATTGAAATTCAAATTTTATTTGATCAAATGTTTATCATGGTCATGCTTTGTACCTACAAATATATATTATGATTTATATTGTGACCTTCGAATATTTTTTAAGCTGAATAAATATTCTATCAGTAACGTAGAAAGAAAATATTGGAGGCGTCGTTTTCAATTATGTGCTTAGATGTTTAACCGTAGTTGGTACTAATTCTCTGTACTGTGAGACTTATAAAACAAAACAACGTTGTTATTTAATAAGAATAAAGTCAATAGAACTAAATCGTCAGTTTTTTTTGCTAAGTCGTAATTATTATAACAGTCTGGATAGAGACAAAGACTCCAATTGGGACTACACAATATTTTGATTGCGTATCAATATATTAACTTTTTGGGACACAACTCGATATTGGTAAGAATTGTTTTTCAAATTATAGTAAATCTTCTTAAATATATCATATAATCTTATTAAGTAAATACAATCGTGACTGGCAACCATTTTTCGCGCTATTTAACGCGAAATCAAGATTAAGTTTACGATCAAAATCTCACATTCGTATGTAAAGACCGTAAATCGATTTCGAAGTCAAATCACAAACAGTGAGTATTTGATTGAACAGTACCGTTAATTGGACACTCACTAATCGCATAGCGCTCGCTTTCCCTTTGGAAAGTATTGAAATAGACCCGCTTGCATAATAATAATTCAATGCATTATCCCAGAAGCTGTTTGCGATAATGATCGACTTTACTGTTTTATAATCTGTCTTGCGCATTTAACAACAACTATTTATGCCTTCTAATTTTTTGTTCTAAATGTCTTTAATAGCGTATGTTGAGTGTACTTACTTTACTTGTATATTAAAATTTTGAATAGCTTTATTATAATTTCCATTTACCCCAAAATTAATAATAATAATTAAAAATGGATACGTGACAAAACACGACACTTTGTTTAGTTCATTGCGGTCAAGTCGTGCAAAAATTGTTTAAGCCTAAATTAGTACTCATGCTTACATATTGGTGTAAAATATCTTTTACTATGCTTGTATATATTTGCTATTTAACACTTACCTACTTTGTAACTGTGTTGATAAATAATACACCCGTTATATTGTGTGCCTATACTAATAATACCCTATTTTGGAATTTCGTTCTTATTTCCAAGATTTTCCTTTAAATTAAAAACAGCTTCACAAGAGAGTCATAATTTGTTTGGAAAAAACATCATTATCATGATTAAAAAGGCTTCTATTGTCGTACATCATATGTCATACGTTATCTCTCTTAAAAAATTTAAGTCATATGGGCTTAAGGACTTAGCTTCGAAAGCGTTACAAAAGGACTCAGTTAAGAGGCGATTACGTTGCACTAAATTTTTAGCTTCGCATGTACACGATTATTTATGCTTTTAATCCAACCTTTACAAGCGCTAACTCCATATTCAATTGAGTATCCGATATATAACGTTTATACTTTATTAAGATTCGCAAAATAAATTGAAAGGTTCCCTATTAAGAATGTATACCCTGAATTGTAAAAGACGTCGACACGTGGGCGCGGTGAAGTTTAACATTTAACAAAAGCCTGGCTTATCTTTATATTGTGTCTAAAGTCAGCCGTTGTTTCAACGCCAAATACAGTAGATACGGTACAAGTATAGTAGATATAGGTATAAATCTAATATGGAAAGGCACCTTGATTCACTAATCGTTTAGATTGTTGAGCTCGGGGTATTTCGGTTCCTTTGTTTGTGTCTTGAAACTAAATGAAGAATGACTTCGTAACTTAACCGTTCGTAAGATTGAATTAAGTGTTAATTCATCTTTACAACTCGTATTTGGGAATTCATCTCCTTCTTTATATACGAAATTAATTATGTTTGTTCCAAAATATATGCGAAGGATATATTTCGAATTCTGAACAAAAAACTATAGAACACAAAATATTAGGTCAAATTGAAAAAGATAAATCTGAAGTTACAACGATGCAAATAACTATATGATATAGTAACTTCCCATGTGTTCTTATTTTAAACCAAAATATTATTTTTAACAGTTCTATGCTTTATGATACATAACAGCTAATTTAAATTAAGTTGCGTAAACATTTGAATTTTTATTACAGGATGCGGAACGGAATGCGTGCGTTGCTCTGCAGACGGTTGCATCAAATGTGCCCGGCTGCTGGTCTGGCCTGGGGGGAGCTGCGCCCACGAGTGTCCCTCAGGCACTCGGGAATCCTGGGCACATGATGACCAGCTCATGGGTAGAGTGTGCTATCCTGGACACGCTTATAATGAGGTGAGTAATAATTTACAGCACCATTCAAAAGTGCCCGGCCGTTTATGTGACCTGGGGGGAGATGCATTCATGAGTGTCCCTTAGCATAGAATCCTGGGCACACGATGACCAGCTCATGGATAGAATGTGCTACTCTGGACACGTTTATAATAAGACTAGTTATGAAAGATGTTAATAAGCTAATGTAAAACTTTAATTACTGTGTACGAAGTTGTTACAAAAGAACTAAATCAGTTCTGCCATGATGAGGTTTTCTAAGTGAAAATCCACGAACTGTAGATATAAACTCTAGAAAATATAAAAAGATAAACGCAAAAGATATCATACATCTTAACCACATCTGTCTCATAAACGAGCACATGAAAAATAATACCACTTGAAAGATTACAATACACGCACACAACTTGAAGATAATAAAATTCCGAAACATTACTCGTTCATACGTTAATCACATTTGGTAAATAAGTTTACGAAGCTGTAAAACACGTTGTTTATAAACTCCGTATATGGCATAACACCTATAAAGCAGATATTTACGGCCAGGAAATAGGTCACAGCCTATGGGCAAACAACTCATCTCGTATAAGCGCTTTGATTAAATGATGCATCATTTATACGATTAAAAACATTACTTAGTTTTTAATGTTGTTTTGTTTTCACACCGTATTTTTAAATACAAAACAAATCCAAAATATGTTTTTTATATTCTGTTTCTGTTACAAAAGTTATATTTTTATTAATTCTAATAAATCTCTTGTAAACTAATCCACGCGACGTTGAGCAAGCAACATGAAAAAAGAATCAGCTACATTACATTCCAAATCATATGTTATTTATAATGCCTTTAATGCCTATACTTCGAGATATGCTCATTTTAATACGAGAGTCATAAAGCTTAACAGCACTTGGGATGTAACCGACATAAAATGCACTTGGATATGCTAAAATTGCTGCGTAAAATTTGACGGCAAAACAGTACAAACTTTGGTAGAAGACGGCATAAAATCGTGTAGTAGGTATTTTTGGATCAAACAGAACCTCCTCGACGTTTGAAAACGAAGTTTTCAATACAAAGAATTAGTCCTTCCGTAAACATATATCCGTTAGTCGGCTAAAACTTAAAAGCTTGTAGATTGCATGAAATCTTTAAATAGTCAACATTATTAGGAAGTTGTAAATATAGTTCATTACTATTTGTGTATGTGTATGGATAGGATTATCACCGGACTTTTTCATTATATTATACTTCCACATATAGAAACCTTCACTATCACTGAGTGGTAAATACAGATCGAAACACTTAGCCCAATATTTTTTTCCAACTTGAGTTGAAAAAATATTGAATTATAAAAATTCTTTAAATAATTAATATTCTCTAAATAATATGTCGTAATTTTTTTTTTAATTTTCTTCGTCCCAACCAGTTGCGCATTTAATGATTATTTTTTAAGTCTACTTATTAATAAATCTCGTTATATTGTTAATATTTATTTGCAGATTATAATTGGCGGTGCGTGCGGCGTAGTAGCGTGCATAATTCTAGTAGCTGCCGGCGCCGCTTATGCGCGATGCAGGAAGCCGCAAGCGCACGCACACCCGCTGCCGCAGCCGCACCACGATGACGACGCACAACTGAGAGAGTTTCACAAACAGCTCGACTGTTTACGTGTAAGATGCTAATTTTCTTAAGCGTATGTTAGTACTTTCCACGGGGAAAGCTTGCTTACGATGAGGTTAAGTGCAACGAACTATTCATAATTTTGTAACGCGCTTCAATGAGCCAACGGTACAAGCTGGACAAAATACTTGATAATCTTTAATAGAAAATTGTTTTTGAGAAATACTTTAAATTATCAATTGCATGGTGCATTTGAATAACTGCCCTTGCATAGGCAATTTAAGTTTTTTTGACTAAGTACTATGGTTCTTTAAAGGTGTAATTGCTTGTAAATTAAACTTAATGCACATACTTCTTAACTTGTAACATTAATGTTTCATACAGAAAAAATATATGGGGAGAAACCTTGTACCCTATAATAATTTACCCCTGTCATAATATATGACCATTTAATTAAAATTGTGTGGGGTTGAGAGCAACCTATTCAAAGGTTATGGTTAAGGTTTTAGCTACATAGCCCCATGTAAAGCGTGCGAAGGTTGCTCCCCATAAAGTAAGTCACAAAATTCTCTCTCATCCCCTACTAGTAGATGTTATGGTTCAAGTGCTATGACACCTATTGTACAAAACGCTATTTTTGGAATAAAAACGTGATAAAACTCTACCTTCACTCACTCCACTAATGACTAGAGGCTATATTTACCTCCAAACCAATTCTCAAACTTTGCAATGCGTGTAATAGCACTGCTCGTTATAAACAGTGAAGGCGTGAAATAAGCCATTATAGCAATATATTTAGTATCAAAGTCACAAACAATACGACATCGTAACGCTTTCGACGCGGCCGCGACGCCCCGTTAGCTCGTGAATGGGTCTTATCGTATAATAATGCCAGACGTCGCGGCATACAGTTATGATATCATATCGCTTTCAATAAAAGGAAATCACTCTCTCCGCAGACCGGTTGCGATTCACAAATGAGCCTTCAAACGTGCGTGTGCATTATTCTGCGGTAATAGATACATGATTGATAAGTGCTCTCGCTCCGGTTTTGGTTAATGCTTTCATTTGCATTCGCTTTTTATGATTCGCAAATCAGTTTTATGATTCAATGTCCTTTACATAATAAATTGGTCTATCTTAAAGATTGAAAATTTCATCAAATGCTATCTAGAAAATCTAATAGACGGAAGCATTCCAAAATTCATTATATTGTCTTTTAAATTATTGGGTTATTGACCAATCTTGGTGTATGTTTATATGTTTGTATGTAAGTGCAAATGTATGTCTAACGATATCTGGGTATCATTAATCAAAAATTTCGTACATGAATAGTTTAGACAAAAAAATAGATCTAATCTTAAATTACTAAGATACGAGGAGGGCAAATAGGCAAGTTTAATATGAATATACCGGAGAATTATATCAAATGAAAGGTTATTTATAAATTATAACGTGAGACCTAGCTCGGTGCGAGCCACTAGTTATTATTTATAGAATAGGAAATTCATATAAATGCATCTTTATTTCAGCCTCACGCGTATACTTTACTAGCTATTCTGAACCACACAAGGCACCAAGTCAGAGAGCTCTATCAACTCGGCAACAACGATGCTGCGATGGCTTACAGGTATTTTCATTATATTTATAAAATACTAAGTAGAATTATACAGACCGGGGTAAAATTCTGCAAAATTTTATTTCTATTAATTTTGTTTTCGTATAAAAGTTATGAATATAAGCATGATCAAAATTTAAAGAAATATACCTATTTTTTTTTAATATTATTAATCTATACATATAATAAAACAGTAACCGAACCATTTCTGTAAATTGAATATTTTTCAAAAAGAGTAAATGGTATGCAATATGTTTGTTCTATAGATACCAAAACCATGGGTAAAATTTTTTTTTTCTGTTTGTCTGTTTGTCTGTTTATCTGTTTGTATGTGCGTCAATCACGTAATAACCACTGGGCAGATTTTGATAAAATTTCACATGCTGATGGACCAATATTAGGTGCAACTTATAGGCTGCATTTTATTTGAAAAAAAATATTTTTAGGAGTGGCTCTCCATACATGTAAACGGAGGGTTTAAAAATAAATTCACGAATAGATAATTAAATGAGGTGTCATTGGATAGGTCTTTAAAAATGAAATAAAGGTTTCTAAATGCGTTTTTTGCTAAAATAAATATTTTTTGAGATATACGCTTCTAAAGTCGTGAAAATGTTGTACCACGTGACAATGTGAGATTTTGGTTGAGTTGCGAACATGCTTTTTTATACTCTTAACGTATAGATTAAGACATTAAAACACTCAATGAATGCTCTAAAACCTTCAAAAATTAATAAATCTCCGCCCGCGGCTTCGCTCGCGTCGGCTATAATTTTCTGTATTTAGAAGAGGCGCGCGCACTGTGAGATTTTGGTCAAACCTATTTCCATAGAAAATTATAAAAAAGCTATAGACATGCGCATATATAAGCGGTCCTTCAACCGTATTTTTTTAAACTTTTGTTGTGCGCCTCCAAAAAGTACAGAAATTAGTGGCCCACGCGTGCGAAGCCGCGGGCGGAAAGCTAGTTTAATATATAATTATTGTATTTTCTTGTGTTGTTTAATAATAATTTTATTGTGACCGGGAGTAACGTACTCATAAAAGATAAAATATTGATTTTGGGAGTAATGTAGGTGATATTTATATACATATTAGTCGTAAAACATTAACCTTGCTGTTTTACAGTTGCGTATTGAGTGACCTGGCGAAGCTTCTGATCCTGCTTAACAAACAACAAGTTCCTGTGGTCCCAGATGAATGGCCTAGACTTGCAAGCTGGGCCGATAGGTATAAATTTTTTATAAATAAATCATATCTTATTACATAACGTTCACGTAAAACAAGAGTTAAATAACTTTAGCAAAGAACCGTAAAATATAATGCGCCAATTATCAAAATTGAAAACATTGCTGTGGAATTATAAAAATACGTAATAGCATATCGACGTTCTCAAACGTAGAGTGGACCGTGAGTGGATGGAGATAATATTTGTAAGAGCACTCCAATATAACGCTAAGAAGCAAAAGCTTTTAACATATGGTTCAAATGTGAAAAATTTTACGGCTATTTTTAAATTTGTCGATAAGAATGGTCGTTGGTTTTATTGATTATAAACATTTAATAGGCCAGTATGCTAGTGTTCTAAAAATGAATCACATATTTGACTTTAATTGCTCTTATGTTACAGCAGACGAGCGAAGCATGCGATTCACGTGATGTTAAGTGACTGACCAAAGCCCATGAATATTAATCTAGGGAGAGAATTAATGATGAGATATTGAGACAGGCGTAGAACTGGATGGGAGAGGAATGCATGGGAATACATGCCTCCGGACCTCGCTCACCGTACAAAACACAGTGCAATACTGCTTCACGCCAATTTTGCAATTTTGCCGGTGCGAGCTTGGCCCAATCGTGCGATGCTCGGCTTCCACTCTTTAGATACAAAGACACCCCGATATAACCAAAATAAGTTATTGTAAAATTATTTCAGATCCTCTATGAGATGCAGTAATATATGTATTTATTTTACTACTTTACCAGGATACTAAAACGATACAGCCGGCTCGGTATCGCACAGCAACCACAACAGCAGCAGCAAGCCCAACTCGTGAACTTCCTTCCCTCCCCACCGAGCCGATCCGACTCCGACACGACGCAATCGTTCTCCACTTTCAAACCGCCCTCATATTCTCCTACATCATACGATAGTCATATTTTAGATAAGGATATAGATAACCAATGGGGTGATGCAGGAAGACCACCAAGCTACTCCCAAATAGACAGCGAGTCTATCGTCCTCTCAGACCCTTGGGAAAGAAGACCCATAGTCAGGCGGGAAAGCGTGTGGCTCGAAGACGAATTGTTCGAAATGACCAGGCGACCACAAGACGAACTTACCACAGAATTATAATAAATAATTATAAGCTTTAGATTAATTTTGTAACAAATATTTTCACTCGTTTCATTTCAATACAAATTTGCTAACTTCAAAGAGCAAACAACCAATCTTGTTTTGACCTTAATTAGACTGAAAATAATTACTCTACGCATATTATTTAGAAAGTTCTATAAACTTCAGAATTTTCTAAATAGAGCCTGCAATTATGAAAAGCAATTAAAGAAGTCACTAACTTTTATATTTTTTTACTATGTATAAAAATTACCTACAGGTAGGTATTCCAAATCTTTTAAGTACAAACTTTGCTATGTTAGTTAATTAATAATATATTAATAATATAATATGTAAAATTAGCGTATGGAAAATAACAAGTAAGTATAATTAATAATGATGGGTTTTCGAATTGTTATTTCGAATGTTAGATAAGTATTATGTAAAATATTATGAATAGGTATCATGAAATATGGTAAATGACCAGCAGATTCCTCATTTATTCATTATTCGTCTTCGCTGTGATACTTCAGACATTAATTCGAAATGCAAAATATTAATATTTTAGTTAATAAACACTTTCCTGAAGGAATATATATGCTTAACAAACATCAATTTGAAGGCGGATCAATATGTAAAAATTAAGTTAGTGTCCATTGCATATATTATCGTCCAAAATTTTTATAACTGTAACTGTAACATTTACTCTCGAATCTTTTTTATTGATAGCATTACCAAATTCTGTACCTAAAGTATTTTTAAAAAGACTAGTCTACATTTAAACAATGTGTAAATTAGGTTTCCACATCTATATAGATACATAATGGTATTAGATAAACGTTTAGAAAAAGTACCTATTATAGGTTTATGAAATTAAGATTTATGTAATGGTATATTAATCTAATGTTAAAAAATAAATTATTATGTCAATGTATTTGACGCGTTTGTTACAATAAAATTATTCATCATAAGTTGTGTTTTACCTCACACTTTTTGTGCATCTGCTTCATAAACCCCAATACCTTAAACTCTTTTGCAGCCCTTTTCCACCTCATTCGATTTACTTTTAAAATAGATAGGAAGGTAGATCAAAATATTAATCAAACCCTTCTCAGTTATCTTTACTAGGTATTCACTTTGAATTTGTGCACCACCAAGAATATTATTAAAATTGCGTAATATTGATTAAGGTGCTTAAACTGGAAACTAGTATGTCCTATACCTTACCCCATTTTTTATCCCACAACAAAGAATCTTCCTCTTTTCATATTATTTCAACTAGCCTGTATAAAATAACGTTAAGGCATTATTAAAGTAGACTTTTCAAAGAAATGATTTCATTATTCAAACAAAGTGAATATCATTACGTAATTAAGTATAATCTACTTTAAATCCAAATTGTTTAAAGGAACGGCTTTGTTATTATTTCTCATTTGTCAAAGAGTCAGCTGTCATTTGTCAAAAACATCAGTACTTCTGTTGTCAGTTTGATGGAAAGAAGTGTTTCTCACTGTGATCCTATAAAATATTATTCGAAACTCGCATTTTAATAAAGTAAACATACAACGGGTGGAAGTCATAAAAGTACAAGTTATTACAGAGTACTTACAGTGGGTATTCTGCTATAAAATATCACTCGACAAAATGTAAAAATAAAATAAGGTATGTATGTAGTTCAGGTATATAACTGTAATATATGGTCTGATAATTGTATTTTAAGCTAAAGCTATCTAAATGTTAATACGTACATAATACTGATATTACAAATTGATAAGTAAATGTAGAAATTATATTTCCATAACATTATGTTTGTTGATAAAGTATTCACGCCTTTGTTCGCCCCGTATTTTCACCAAATTTTAAAATATTTATCAATCGTAAGATAACTGTTCGGATTCAATACTTAAAAAATCAATAACAAACTTCATTTTACAGTAAAGATGTATATATACATACAATTTTATTTTTAGGTACAGTGTTTTGAAAAAAAGCTTTAGTATTTAACTCAATCTATAAGATAAGAAATTGGGACATCATGAAACAACTTGCAGCTTGGTGAGTCTACTATTTTTTCTATTATAAACTTCTCATATTAAGCTGTTGTCTTAAACATTTATTTACACATAATTTTTATCACTTTTTTTATTTAAAATTCTATTATGCTTTAATTTTTTTTACAAATCTTTTTAATAATT
>LQNK01000104.1:806772-847419 GCA_001586405.1 Phoebis sennae
GGTGCCTTCGGGGACAATCTGTGGTAAGTTTTCCTAATTTTTTATTTATTTTTGACTAGCGACCCGCCCCGGCTTCGCACGGGTTTAATGGATGATATTATACATAAAAACCTTCCTCATGAGTTACTCTATCTATTAAAAAAAACCGCATCAAAATCCGTTGCGTAGTTTTAAAGATTTGAGCGTTCATAGGGACATACAACATGACACATAACAGAAAAAGCGACTTTGTTTTATACTATGTAGTGATGTATGTATGTATATCAGATATAATCTATTTGCTCAAACAGTTCTATTTTTTAAGATTTGACCTGTGTACGATTTCGATTCTTAATAAGAGTGAGAAATATGTGATCATACTATTTAATTTTGATCATCACCTTCTTTGGTAGTAGTTGACCCAAAATCATACATTTATTTGAGATATATTTCTTAAGAAAATTACGATGATGATGAGACGTGTGGAGACTTTTTATCACTTAATAACTATCTATTCTATATCCTTTTAGTCAATATGTTTCATACCACTCACTTTAAGAAATATCTTATTTGGCGTGACATATTACACATTGTAATATTTTAGGGAGGTATCAACGAACATCCTCTCCTGCGTGCTCCGGTTCACGCTAAGCGGGTTGGTGTTCTTCCTCCTCGCAGTATCGGAGCGTGCGTACAAACAACGCTTCTTATACGCAAAGTTGTTCTCGCATCTGACGTCCGCCCGCCGCGCACGCAAGTCTGAACTGCCACATTTTAGACTGAATACCGTGAGAAATATCAAGACTTGGCTCTCAACGAGGTCCTACTTACGGGTACGTTATACATAGCGATACTTTACTGGTAGTAAAATATCAGTTTATATCATTTTTCTGCGTCAGTTCAATAATTTTAATTTTAATTTTTTAGCAAACGTTTGAAAGGTATTATTTATTTTTTTAGCGCCGTGGACCGCAGCGATCAGTAGATGTAATCGTATCGGCCGCTTTCATGATAACATTGACTCTACTAGCTTGTGTTAGCGCTCAACTCCTGAAGGTAAGCTTTAAAATAATGAAAGACACTTGAAACTGCATTTATAATAATAATAACTGCATCTATCACCTGTTTCATAATTGTACAGCCTAGATTGTAGTCTACGTATATTATAATCGACTAACACCTAGTTTAAAAAAAAACTTTTTTAAGATGTTTTAAGAATTAATATGGCAAGTGGCAATTCATTTTATGTTTGATTTCAGGATTCCTTAACCTTAGAGAGGGGATGGCTAATGGAAGCGATGGTTTGGAGTTGCTGCCTCGGAGTGTACTTATTGCGTCTTCTGACCCTCGGCAGCAATGTTAACAAGAAATATCGGGGGTGTTTATCCGCTATACTGACGGAACAAATAAATCTCCATCTGGCCATAGAGCAGCGACCAGAGAGTAAAGAGCAACTCACAGTGGCTAATAACGTGCTCAAGTTAGCTGCCGACTTGCTGAAGGTGGGTAGAAATAAATAATTCAGTTGGAAATATAAAAATAAGTTTTTGCTTAATTACATTGCACGAAGTTTTTTGTTTGTCTTGTTAATTGATAGCAGTTTATTGTTCCCTCACTTTTATGTATTTAATGTTCCAATAGTTATAAGTTTCTTTAATAGTTTTACTATGGTATTTTATACGTAATGTCATGTTATCGATATTTCAATAGCAACTTTTTTTTTCTAGGAGCTGGACGCGCCCTTCAAAATATCAGGAATCTGTGCAAACCACTATTTATACACAATCACGAAGGTCGTCATTCTGTCCGCTCTCTCCGGCGTTCTGTCCGAAATGCTGGGTTTCAAACTGAAGCTACATAAAATAAAAATTAAATAAGTAGTCATTAAAATAAATATCAGTAGTGCCACATTAGTGTAAGCATTTTAAAGAATTATGACGATGAATGTAAACATAACGTCCAAATTTACTTATTTGGAATGAAGTTTTGATGTAATAATAAAGTGGACTGAGATAGTTTTAAGAGATTTAATAGACAAAGTTCCGTTAACGCAAACATAAAATGGAAAGTACTCATTTACGCAGTTAGAAGGGAGACAGTCGAAGTTTCTTCTACACAGTACTTATATATAGAGGCTTATTTCTATATTTATATTAATAATATTATGGACTTCTATTATTTTAGTAGAATTTCTTATACAATGTAGGAATTAAGGCCCTCGAAGAGTAGACAAAAAAAATATAATGTTAACACCACAGTCAGCCTAGCCTATTCACAAATCCGAATCCGATTGAAAAGTAAACTAAAACTCAGAAACAAGATAAATTTCTGTGAAAACGTATCTTTTAACCCGAAGCGGATTTGTGGATTTGCGCCCTGAACAATGAAGATTCTAATATTGAAACAAGATTGTACTAATTTATATACTTTAACAAATCATACTTTTTTACGCATTTTCTATCACTCATCATTTTACATTTCCTAGAAATTTGGAAGTAAAGTTTATCGACAGCCTGTCGAGCCTATACTTTCCCAAATCAAAGTTTTAGACAGCCAGACGGATGTTTGGCGTCACAAAATTTTCTCCGTATTTTCTGTTTGCGTTAATATTTAAAGGTTAGCATAATGCACATTTTACATTTCCTAGAAGTCCGACAGAATACTTATAGATATATGCAATTTTGTATTTGACGGTTAGATCGTTAAAATAGTTTTGATCTCATAGAAAATCTTAATAAATCTCATTTTATTGAAAAAGCCTTTTTTATTAACTTTCTATTTTTAAGTGAATATTCAACTACTAGGTATTTAGGTGCTTTATATATATGGTTTTATTGCTTTATAATATCAAAAACTGGTTTAAATTTTATCACATGTAGTATCCAGAATGATATTAAAATGTTCTTTGAACATATTTTCTGTTACTTTAACAATATTTTCCCTCGCCATAATAGCATATTGTTACCTAAAAAGTGAAAAATTTTAGAAGCATGAAATGCTATTAATTTTAAGAAAATAAATCGATTTCAATAAATGACGTTATTTTCTTTACTTTCTTCAAATTCTATTCTGTTATTTAAATAGAAATCATATCATTGTTTTCGTGTGGTCTGCTAAGTTAAAATGCCTCATTCGTATTCTGGTGTCTTCGTTAAAATTGACCCTAACGCAATAGACAGCGAAGCCTATTACCAAAACCTGCCGTTTGTTAAATTTACAACAAACACCGGATTTTGGTAAAAAGTTTTCGATAAATATTTGGAAATCTGACAGGATACTTTTGTTCCTAGTCTTTGAAGTCACGGGATATACAGCAAAGTTTGTTTACAGTTAAGGATTTGCAAGTTTGTGTCGTAAGTATCAGCCGTCGCAGATATATGAGAGAAAATATTTATTTTAAAATAAAAAAAAAACATACAAAAGACTCGAATTTCTAAGAGTCAATTTGATAAAACTAAGATAAAAAGCACCAAATAATTTTAATTGAAAAGTCTGGTTATTTTAAAAACATTTTATTTTAACACAAAATACGATAAAATTATTTTAACAGTAATAGACTGGATTACATTTTAGGTTGCTTCTTGTGTCGCCAATACAGAATTGTCCTAAAAGGTAGGCTTATAATGACCTGCGATCGCTACTATCGAACAAGCAATAACAGGCATTTAAAATGCAAATATAAGAACTTGAAAAACTTACAATAAGGCATGAGAAACCACGCATTCTAAACTAGACGTACCTATTTATTGAAATTCTTTGCAATCACTACCTAACATATTACATTCATAGTAATATTTATAATTATCATACACAGTATCAGTGCAAAATTTACAAAAGTCTTAATAAATGAATTCATTACTCTAGAACTCAAAACCTAAGCATATTGTCGACTAACCTATATTAATGTGTCACAATATCAGCTAAGTCTTTTGAGCTATTAACTCTAATTACATTTTCCCCATTTGTCACATCTATATAACTGTAATCCAAAAACATTATTTAGTGTCAATTTAGTTTTAAGAGGACCTTAGCTAATAAATTGATATAAAAGAACTATAATTAAAACAAGGTCTGCCCTTATAATATGTAGCTTGTGGCAAATAGGGTAAATGAATCCATATCTAATATTCAGTAGTATTCAATGTTACATCCCTTATAATTATATATTACTTATTATTCATACTTTTACAGTAATATATTAAATATGGTAATCAGAAATTTCTGAATTTCCTTCACGGCACCCCGGTCACCCACCTTGTGATGTTTTATGGTCAGATAGATTAAGTAGCAAATTGTTTAAATTTTACGAACAAAAATTGTATAAAATACATCCATAGCACAAAGTGAAACTAATTTTTAATTTTTATACAGATATGAAAGAATAAGTATGAAAAGAAGTTATTAATAGTTTCAAAGGCTAGCGGTACAAACAATATTATTGACAACAATATATGTACTTTATTGTAGTGCATTTATCCGGCTAGCCAAAGGAAAAATTAATTTAAATTACAAACTGACAAAATATAACTTCGCAGACCTGAAAAAACTTAACTACATAATAACTTTCTACTGTTATCTCTGACCAATCTGTTCACCTAATCTCTGCACCTATTTCATTCACCCTTACGCAAGCTAAAAAGCCACAGCCTTTTTACTAAAGTACAAACTCATAAAACAATTTTGAAGAGAGCTATAATTATATATACCCAACTAACTTTACTGAACTCAATTAAATTATATAACTCGATGATAAACATATATAAGACAGTTAAAGTGAGTAGAGCAATTCAGTATCATTAAAGAAAATTTTGAAAAGGAATAGCAGTGTATACTAAAATTAACAATACATTGTATCCATAAAACTATTATAAATGTGATTTAAGCAATTGCAACGTTCCAAACATTAAGAATGAACGACATTAATTCTTTAAATTTCAACCAAATCCAACATCGAAATGGCTGTAAACGCAAAATATAAAATGTACCTTTAAACGAACATATTAATAAAAATTCCAAATGAACCGCACGCCGAAGCTCCAAGGGTGTGTGTATAAGCACAAAGCTACACAAAGTATATGGTGTAGAAGCGGGGCCGCGGGGGCGCGCCCTAGTCGCGGCGGCGCTCGCGCGAGCTCGACCGGCACGAGCGGCTGCGGCGCGACTCGCGGCCGCGCGAGCGCGAGCGAGAGCCGCGCTTGCTCTTGCTGCGGGAACGGCTGCGTCTGGAACGGTATCATTATGTTTAGAAATGCGTGATGCTTTCGTATAAAGATATCTTCATATAATTTGAGCTATATAGATCTTAGATACCTATGGTTTAGGTAACAACAGACAATATTATTTGCTCATGAAAATTCTATTGTATACGTTAATTAAATATTGAAGCACATTAAAATGCAATAGCAAGCAATTAACATAAAGTCACCTGCATAATGTGTGTGACCGATGCAAATATTTTTTGTTTTTCTACATTATATTGTCAGAATAAACATTATTTATTTATTAGAATTTCCAACAAAGATTACACTCAGTTTTTTAACATTACAAAACTTAAAAACTAGTTTAGTGCATCTTCAGTTAGAGGAAATCCCAACATGCAAAATAACAAAAAGATTTTATAAGATAATTAAATTATCCTAGACTTAGAAGTGGCGTATGTATGTCAAAACTTGTATATTTATTTATTTATATTATTAATTTTACGGATAGCTGTATGCGCCAATAATTTAAATTTAGATAGCGAATTGTTAAAAATATCTATAACTTTGGAATATTTTGATATAGTGTTGTATAAGTGAGGTAACCTAGATATGGGTGCATGTTTGCCAAGATTAGTTTGATACTGAGGGGTTCTAAATTAAAAATGTGGATGACGTGGGATTCTGGGTGGCACATGAATAGATATTTTACTCAAAAGGTGAGGGCAATCGATGTTCGAGTTAAGTATCTTGTATAGAAGAGTGAGATTATCAACTAAAGTTCTGGCCATGCTGCATTATACATTGAGAATTATTTTAAATTATATGTCGACAAATCGGTATAGGGTAGTTCTATAATCGCTCGGCCACAGCTTCTTACGGTGCGAAAGGAGGCGCGGCGGGCGGTGCGATGGGCTGTGGCCGTCTCAATACTTCCAGTACATTTATTAAATTCGCACATCGAAATACGCCATTCATAGATTGTGTTACATTCGTTTCCACCGCCCACCGCTTGCCGTGCCGGATTTCGCATCACTGTAAGTGTGGCTGAGCGGTTGTGCATAATATCCCACTTATGCACTCACTTCTTTTCCCGTTCGCGTTCCCGCTCACGCTCACGCTCGCGGTCGCGGCCGCGGTCGCGCTCGCGCTCGTTGTCCTTGCGCTCCCTCTCGCGCGGCACCTCGCGATGTCTCCGCGCGCGGCGGTCCAGCTCGCGCCCGCCGACGTAGTGCCGCCGGCTTCCGCTGCGTTCACGCTCCGCGCCGCGTTCTTCGCGACGTTTTTCAACCGTTTTCTATAAATGAGACAAAAATATTGATTATAAATAAAACGATACTCTACATATTTAACCCATTATCATCAATTAGCTGTACCCCGCGGTTTCACCCGCGTAACCTCTGATTAAATGGCAACTCCGGGATTAAAAGTAGCCTATATGTTATTCTGAACCCTTATCTATATGTATACCAAGTTTCATCACAATCGGTTCAGTAGTTTTTGCGTGAAAGAGTAACAAACATCCATACATCCATACATTCATACATCCATACTTACAAACTTTCGCCTTTATAATAGTAGTCATCTATTATCATAGACTTTATTTATTTAGCCTATGATATTAACTATTATATTTTTATGGTGCATTATGAACTTAATACTATTTTAACAATTTCTTATAAAAAACCCTTTTTATTTTTTCTCTAAATAAAACAAAAATATTAATGAGTGATAATGATTTTGAATATATCATTTAAAATTTAAAATTATAGTCCTTGCCTACCTTTAGTTCGGATAATTTCTCTCGAATGGTAATAAAGCCGAGATGGAGTTTCCCACCAAAATGATCAGCCAGCCGGCGATCATTATCATGTATACCGAGATACGCCGAGCACACTTCACACACGCGCAACTTTTGCTGTTGGTACGATGACGCAGGCATTGAATTTCTGTACTCTTGTTCAGCCACAGCCTTCTTTTTACGCAACTCATCGATCTAGTTTAAAAAAAATATTTAAATCATTTGGAACATATGATATTAATATTAATATATACCATAAATAAATCAAGAAGAATGAATGAATGTTATGATATACATATAAAAGAAAAAGCATTAAACAGAGATAAAACAAATGGTTATAGGCTTGGAAGAAAATGTGCATTGAGAAAAATTTGCAAATGCAACACAACAAAACATAACAGGCACTTTTGAAATTTTCAGCTTATACTAAGTAATAAATGTTATATTTTTAAAATTTGCTTATTAAAAACTAGCTGACCACCCTGTTGCACCCGCGTGTATCTACCGTTCCCGGAGGAATTCCGGGATAATAACCGTTTTAAACGGGCTCTGTACAAAATTTTATCCAAATCGATCCAATAGTTTTGAAGCCTATTCAATTCAAACAAACAAAAAATAAAATCCTCATTCCTCTCTATATTATTATAGACGAAATCTTTATACCTCTCCCATTAATTTGATACTCTCTTCCACCATGCCCTCCTCTCCCAATGCCTCAGCCCGAGCCAACTTCTGACCGATCTGTTCAGCCAACTCATGAACGGCATTCGCCTTCTCCGTAACCTCAGCCGATAGTTCCTCTTGTGTCTCAGCCAGACGTTGCTTGGCTGCCGCCGTACGACGATCACAGTCTGCTATGAAAGCTTCCAAATGTTCTGTTGCCTGTACATTAACATTTTTATTAGATATTGGTTTCAAATTTAAGCTGATTTTTCAAAGCTGCAAATAACTTGTATCTTTTTAAAAGATGATCATATTATACTACATATTTAACTCAAACATGTGTTCTTAATTTTATCTTAAAATTATATAAAGATCAATTCATAGCTCACTATTTATCATAATAAGAATTATATATTAACAAATAATAAGAATTATACTCACATCAATATCATAGAAATAATCTTTGGTTTTCGAAGCTAACTCATAGTCTGCACGCAGAGCCAGATCATGAATTTTTGGACACTCACCTAGATCCATGCGCTGCAATTCAAATCATTATTGATAATTAAGATGAAATTTATCTCCAATTGGTGATGGGGACAGAAGCTAACAGTTGCAATAAAATATAATTGTATTGATGTTCTGTTATATAAAAGTCAAGACCAATATTATAGATGCAAGGATGAAAGTTTGCTATTTTTTATTTTAACTCATCAAGGGTCACATGTCTTTATGAGCTGTGTATGTAAGTCAAAAATACTAGCATTTTTGTACATACAAGCTTATTCAGACAAATATCCTATGCTATAATATAGATTGTAAAAACAGTCAATTATTAAAACATATACCGCCATAATATTAACATTTTCCTGCCTAATAATAAACCATTTCTATTTTTAAACATAAAAGACAATTGATTACATCTAATACAAAACAAGTAAATGTGTAGAGAAGCTAAAGACAGATATAAAATAAAACATCAAAACCCCTAGTATTGAACTCAAGTAAATGTTTAAAAAAATACATACAATATTATGTCACCAACACAGCTCACCCTCAATATGGTTTCTCCAGCACTTAAAATTATTATCATAATACTTACAATACCAGTGAAAACCTCGTAACTATCCTAACCAGCATAAACTCTTAACTCTAGATATATCGTTTTAATAGCCCATAATGAAAATTCAAATTAGTATAAATATAACATTAATAATATTTTAATTTTTGAATTTCTGTTAAATGTATCCTATGACATATTACAAAAATTATTTAAAACAATTACCAGAACCTGCTATTTGTGTATGGCCAAAAATTATAAAATATAACTCATATTTAACACACACAATCACATCCTTCCTTTCACCTTTTAATTTGAAAGTGTGTATTTAACCCTAACATTTCTCTATCACAGCGATGAGTTATAACAGATGTAATGAAAAACCTCATTTATAATTTTTTCTACTAAGACAAATTTACACAAGAAAAAATAACATATTAATAGCAGAATAAATTCATGAAAAACCTTAAGAATATAATCTTTTAAATTTAAGACTTCTTCAAAACTGGATAATATTCATTGTAAGGCACATTTACTATATGTTTTAAACCTAGAAGTTGGCAAAAGTTTTATTAAACTTTCAGCAGCATAGATTTAATGAATTCATAATTATACTGTTAGTTTTAATTTGATTGCTTTATACTTAATAAGTGTTGCATTTGAATATTTCTCAACCAAAGAAGATTTCATGCAATGTCTATTTTATTCGCAATTTTTTGAACACTAGCCATGTAAACAGCTTGGTACATACCCAATGTAGTAAGAATGAATCAGCAAATTGTTCTCCCCGACTTTTTTTACTTTTCGTATGATTTTAACCATGTACTCACCACAGCAGCAATAGAAACCGAAGGACAAATAAAATTTTTAAATTTAAGCCTTAGTGTTCCATTAAATTAAATTCTGCATAGCAGTAAGTATACAATCAGCTAACTAGAAATGTTTTTATACGTACATCTTGGTACTTACAGAACAGCCTAACTCATACAATCTATCCCTCATCTGTTAAGTATTGTGATGAGCAATAAAGACTAGTGTTGGGCATTTTCTGAAAAGCATATTTCACCACAGTTAAGGCCACTCTGATAATAACTTTCGAGGGACTACAGTATAATTATGTAAATATGAGTCAAAATGGACATGAACTGCACACATTTGGATATATCATGGTTCAACTTAAAAATAACACATGATTCAAAAGTATATCCCCATGCATGCACTTGTATAGGACTGGAAACCCCAAGTTATTAATAAAAGGTAAATTTCCAATATTTTGGTGTTGGTAGAGAATTCAAATTAAGTAAATATTTTAAATAGTAAATAAAAATTGTCAAAATCCAGAAAAAAACCCATTACTCTACACCCACTACTCTTTAAAAATTGAACTTACCGTCGAAGACAAGATTTCGTGAGGACAGCATTGCAGTAAAAACGATTTGCATACGGAATCATCATAGAATTTGACCCCATGTCTATCGGTTTCACCTAAAATTAATACAAACGTTAATAAACTAGATTAAAATCAATGATATAAAGATAAATTTAGAGTGTAAATTAAGAAATTCCACGATGAATACCATTGCGAGCTGTGCCCATCAATTGGTCCAACATCGCCCTCATTTGCTCGTGAGCAGACATGATGATTTCTGTTCTTTTTTCTTTTTATTTGTATCGATAAACAACAAAGAGCTGAAATTCAAAACATAATCAAAGGAGAATAAAATAAGCAGTTTTAAATCTAATTCTCAAGCCAACTCAATGATAGCAAATTATAAAATGGCGATTGTCGACTTGTCGATAGACAATAGACACTGTCAAAATTCAAAAATGTCATATTGGGACATTTAATCATAGACAATAGTAGTGAAGTAGCTTTTTTTTTTTTATTAATTTATTCATAACCATGGAGTGAAGTAGCCGTCGCATTGCGTTGCCCTCACAAATAGCCACTGACATCGCCTGCTAAATGTAGCCTCTACACATCAAGAGATGCATCGGCCGTTATCGCCAGACGCATCCGCCGATGGATTCGCATGAAATATCCAAACATCTGTCAATACATCAGTCGTTTCTCGTTTTCGAAAAACGTAGGTCATGTGCATTGCAAAAATTTAATAATGGATATTGAGACCGTAGTCCATAGCCGCTCTAGCAAATTACATAAATACTTAGTACTTTTTATGTGGACATCTCAATAGAATAGTTAAAAAATGGGAAAATACACATACATATTAAAAAAGATAATGGGGATGTCGGGCGATACGTCTTCACCTTTTTCTTTATAATTAATGACCCCCCTTTCTACGTGAGAGGGATTTTGCTAGTGTCAAGTAGAAGACGAATCAGATGATTGAGGAAAACCACAAATGAGATACTTCCTGTAATAGTTTAACTTCCCGTTGTAAGACTTTGTAACGGAATAACCAAACATTTATGGTAAAACAGAACACCTCATGCACATATATTAAGACATAAAAAAAATATTTCAGGATATTAAAGTGAAGGAAATTTGATAGAACTTTAACAAACGGAGAAGGGATTAAGGAAAGAAGACACTTAAAATTTGTAGGCCGAGGAATGTCAGGAGGAAGGATATCCAGTAGACAAGAGCAAACATAGTGCACTGAAAAATAAGTGGTCAATATATCCTTCTTCGAGGCCACATTCACATACAGAATGGTAACGGACGCGTGGCCTAATCGGAGGCGGCAAATTGTTGACACTGTAGGCTTGTCTATATGTAAATAAAAGCTGAATATCCTTGTAAAACTTTCCTTTGCTTGAGTTCCTCCGTTGATAGTTCTAAGTTGAAAAGAGGTCATGTAAAAAGTTGAAAAGTGATTATGGGATTTTGATAATAAATCAGCCTTTTCATTTCCAATAATACCGGAGTGGCTTGATATATATCTCTTGATGTGTGGAGGAAACATATTATTATAACAGGAATTTGAAATCGACTGACAGTTTTAATGTAGCTGTCCTTTGTCAAATGTCAACTGTCATCAAATGACACCAGTTCACTGTGCCGGTTCATAAAATGATAACCATTAAAATATGATTTTTCTAGAATCAACATCAGATACAAATGAACAAACAATAAAGTGTAACAATTTCGTCATCGTTATTTAAAATGGCAATCACAAAGATCTTCCTCCCCTTCTCACCTTCTAGTAATAATAAAGTTTTCTTTAGGGGGTATATTCATACTACACAACAAGGAAATAATCTTATTTATATTACTGAGTATTCTTATATACAGGCTGATGTAAAAACGAAATATAAAAATTTGGATGATAATATTGTCGGGTGCTGTAGCAGTAAAGTTTTATTGAAGGATACAGAATTCCGTAAAACCAAAAGCAGAATTGAAATAGTCAGTTGTGACAAACCATATATAAATGAACTAATTATTAATAATAAAAAAGTGGAAGCTTCCAAAGTGATAACAATAGTCTATGATGTCAATAAATTAATAAATTCAGAAACACTGAATATTTCCTGTAATGAATTATTATCTTTGAAAGACTTATTAAAAAAAGACTACAATATGCCTCAAGATATGTGTGAATATAAAACTATTGTGAACACACCACCAATGCTATCCTCATCAATGTTCATTCAACATTTTTATAATCAGTTAAATTTGTTAAACTGGTTAAAAGATACAATTCGAAGGGGAGATAAAGTAAGCACTTTATACTTATTTTTTTTAAATACTTTAAAAATATTATTAAAATCACATCCTATACTTTATTACTTTTGCAGGTATCTATAAAGCAAGGTAATTTAATATTGGCTTTGGCTGTGGACATAGTATTGGGCTATTATGTATTAGAAATACTACTATTTGATCGTAAAGAAATTGGAGTATTATTACTAGGAATTTTAGAGGTCTGTAAAATTATAATCAGTTTTTATTTATATCTTTGGTTATCAGTAAAAATATTGTTTTCAACTTTAATAATTAATAATTAAATACTGGATGCTGCTTCCATCAGAATTAAATTTAATAATAATTTAATTATTTCCCCTCTAGAAATTAGTGAACTCTATGTATACTCTTCTGAAATGGCTAATGGGAGCTCCTGCAGGGTTAAAATTGAACAATGCATTCAACAAAATGCTTGGCAAATACTTCTCATATCATGTTGAATTATGGTGGCTATTTTTAGGTAGATATAACTCAACTATATTCAAATTTGAAAAAAAAATCTTTGAATAGAGCAAAATGTATGAAAAGAGAATATAAAAAAGTTTGTAAGAGTGCTTGCTGTGGAAGAATTTTTACTGTAACTGGAAGTTGTAAATACAAGGAACTTAGTGCATCAATTAATGCTTAATCTGTAAAGAAAAATTATCTTTATTTTTTAAAAATATATCTTTGTTCTTAGATGTTTCAGGTGAAAGATTAGACTTAATACTGCATATTTTCCAATACTTGGGCTATTTTGGGCTAACATTCCAGGCTGCATTTATTTCTGACATGTTGTGCATCACAACCTTCCATTCATATTGCATTTATGTATATGCTGCAAGGTAATTTTGCTCAACTTAAAAAAAACCATGTATAAATTATGATCCCCTATATTTGAGTACTAATATCTATGTTTAAACTTATCATTTTCAGGTTTTTTAATATACAAATATCTGGCTTGATTGCTTTATTGAGATTATTTGTCGGAAGAAAGTACAACCCACTTAGAGACAGCATTGATTCCTGTGAATATACAAATCAAGAGTTATTTGTAGGGACAGTTGCGTTTACAATACTACTGCTTTTGTTGCCAACAACCATTATGTATTACACTGTCTTTACAATGGTTAGTAAGCTTATATGAAAATAAGAGTTATTACTCATCATGTATAGTGCCTTAGACTTGTACTAATAATCTTTTCTTTTGCAGTTTCGTGTTTTATCATTATTTGTACAATATATTTTAGCTAAATTCATACATTTGGTGCAGTCTCTACCTTTATATGTGATTATACTATGGATAACACATTCACCAAAATTAGCAGGCAAGTATTTTTTCAAATCAAATTGTCAAATATTTTCCATATGACCTATCTGTGGTAATCTGGTAGCCTAATGGCTGCTTTGTAATAATCTATCCAAGACTCATTTTAATCATTTATAATATTTTAGGAAATGTCTTGATTGAAGAACAAGATTGTAATGCGGTGTCTCATTTGACTCTCAAAATAAGGCTTTTTAATAAACCTTTAAAGGAGTTGATGGAAAGTTTTCAACCGCCTGTTTCAATGCCAAAAAATGTGGACTGGAAGCATATTCTCTCCAGCGTTTTTACTGGAAAGCAAATTATATAAAATTAGACTGAATGGATGATTAAAATTTAAAATATAACAATGTAAATGAAATACATTTTCTTTTTGAACTTATTTTTATTTAGATGATATTATTTCCGCACAAAAATATAAATTGTGTTGTCACCACACGTAAACATAAATGCTAGTTATTTACTATATGCATTTGCAACTGATACAGATTTAATATTTTAGGACAAAACAAACTAAACCCACGCGAACAATTTTCGACATACAGAAAAATAATTCTAGTTTTAAATGATCACAATTTTTGTAATTAAATTGAATAGTTAAATATTATAAAACATTTCATAACTGGCTCTACGATAGTACAAAAATTATTTCAGAATTGGTGGTTGTTAATCATTAATACAAAAAATATATTTAAAAGTATGGTTCCAAGATATTTAGAACTACATTTAGTCGGTAATTATTATCTGATCACTAAATATAGTTTATAATAATGTTTACAAATTATTAAATTGGTACATGTAAAAAGCCATATTACATTTTTGTATTAGATAAGAAAATACTAGATGGTTATGCAAAATCGAACAAAACCATTAAATGAAAATTTGCTTAACCATTCATATTAATAATTAAAAAGAACATTTTACATCACATTGTACTGGGTAAATATTTATTATGCAATTCTCAATATGCAGTTCATATGTGTAAAAATGTTTTCTACATATTTTATATTAACGCTATGCAACAGTGTTAGGCAAGAATCTAAACTCAAGGTACAAATATTAACTTATCATTACTTTAATATAATTATATTTATTGCATGCAGGGATTAAAAATATGATTAAATTTAAAAATCCATTACTGTAAAGGAATGTAAATAATACATTGATAGAATGTTAATGAAGTAGTCAATGAACATTTAAGCTGAAAACAAAACTTTCCCAGTCAAGGCAAACTCACTCGTGTTAGTCACACAAATACATAATGTTCAATTCGAAATTCTAAATAAAAATATGATTATTACAAATTTTATTATTATTGATGTAAAATGTATATTGAACAATTTACATAAATGAGCAAATATTTCTCTATTAGTGTGTGTGTGATTTCCGAACACGTCGTTTGTAATATTAATGCGTCCTCAATGATTGCTAGCTATTTAAACGTTCATAAAAATGAAATTGCAAAATTTAGACAAATACTGAAACTACCTTGGATCATAAAATTTTTCAGTGCTAACATCATATAGTGCTATACTATTTACATAAAACTCCAATAGAAAATATAGTATATCATATTATATATTTGTACAAATAATATTATATGTATGATAGATATCGAAAATTGTTTCTGATGGCTTTAATTAACGCGTTTTATGGTAATGGTAATCAAATCTCTGACTTGCCTTGATATAATATACTTTTTATGACTCGTTTAGTGTACAGATATAACACAATGCATGAAGCAAAGCGATATCCGTGTGGCGTTGCGAAGTCAACGGTGGGTAGGCCGAAATCTGTTTTTACGTAAATAACTTATTTATTTTTATCATCACAGATATATGTATATTAGGAAATGTGATTCCGATCACAGTATAATATTAGATAGAGTAAACAAAAGCTATTTTTGTAATATTCGATCTATATAGTATCATACTATAAAAAGCTGATGTTGTTTATTCGTCGCAAAGTTGACGTGTTATGTATTCGGCAAGTCTTAATTCTTGAGTACACACCTGTAGTCCTTATTCACATCCGAAGTAGAGTTTGGTGAATGTTCTTTAGGTCTAACCGAACCGCGACACGATGCTAACTTTGATTCCAAAGCCTACAATGAAGAAAATTACACAATATGAATGATGTTAATATTAGTAGGTGATTTGGAAGTAATGTGCAGTTATACAAGCCTTCACCAGCATGTGCAAACAACAACAAAATAATTATATGCGAATGCGAAATAATAATAATATTATACCGGTTCAATTATCAAATCCTAAAATTGAAATACATTAAAATTTTGGCCTACATATCGTACATTAATAGGACATTTATCTAGCATTGTCAGTCTAAGTACTATATTTACATTTCATATTAAAGATTCATTTAATAAGAACATTTCATAGTGGGTAATAAACATCACTTCATAAAAAATATAAAACAATTCCTTCGTATTGTTGACATTCAGTTTGTATTTTATAAAATACTTAATTTAGAGCTAGCAAATTATGCGGAAATAATCTCTTAAAATTAGTATGGCAGCGTTGCGCACTTATTATAAAAATATACTATAATCGTAATATTTCATATACACAATAATTTCTCTAAAGAAATAGGTACACAATGTATCAAAACTGTTCTTGTCGTAAATTCTGTTTTCCTTTGTTTTGGTCTTGTCCTTTCCTGAGATTAAGAAAGTTCTCGAGACCCTCCCTGGACCTGACTAAGAATGATCGCCTTAATTTGCCGTTTTCATTTTGAAATGATCTTTGAAATGGTTGTTCGGACGTTCTTTGTTTTAAATTAGGCGTAGGTGCGTTTGTAGATTCCGGTCTTGGGTATTGACGATTAAATTCCGAGGGTTTTCTAAATTCAATAGATTCGTCTGGCAAATCGTTTTCCCGGGTTTCTTTCGGCATTTCCTTTTGATCTTTATCGACATTATCGTGGGGTGAGTCGCACTGCGCGACTTCAGTCACGCACGAGCATTTCACCTTACCACATTCGCGGCAAAGAAATCTCTCAAGCTGCAAGCAATAAATACCATGCACTACAATATTCACAACCATGCAAATTAAAATTTAGCTCAAAACTAAAAGCTTTCAAACTGTACAATTACTGAGATGAGATGTAGGATGAGTAGGTACATTTTATTATTATAAAAAATACATTACTTTCAATAAATTATAACACAAAGACAAATTAAAACAAATAATAATATCACAAATAAATTAATATGTATTTACCTGCTATGAAAATACTGAACAAAGTTATAAATATAAAGCAAATAATATATACTTACACATTTTTAAATTCATATTAAATATTCAAGTAAAAGTATCTTTAAAATTTAAGGCATTTAAATAAATACATTAATATAATTTTATTATAAATGTTGTATACATTATAGATAATAATTAATCTACACTTTCAACTTTCAACTTTCAATTTTTTAACTGAAAGTGAATTGCTTTAAAGGTTATTTATAAAGATGGTTTTTGTTAATAATATATATTTGAATTAGATAGATGTATTTAAGTCAATTTATTTTTATTCATATTCTCATTCAAGAAGTAGCAAATGTTTTTTAAGCTATTTCATTCATTAAGGTATAGTAAGAATTATACCTGTATTGATTTTCCAATGCAGTATAATTTAATTACAGCAGTTTCTATGGAAACAAGTTACAAACATTTGATAAAGTAGGTCATATAAATCTAGTACATAAATAGTCCTAGGGAATTTATTACCAGTTGAATATTAATTTACTAGATACAACTTTACTAATGTATATGAAAAGAGACTTTCTTTCAGATTGAAATTCAATGTTTGATTTCAAAGCTATAATAATTAGGAATATATAGAAATATATACATGTATAGGCAAACAATAAGTAAAGGATAAAACGCTATAATAAATAAATACTTATGAATAGATATTATCTTAAAATAACATATATTACAAAATAAATAAAATTAAAGAAGCACAGTAGTATTATGGCACAACAATAAATACATAATGTTTTCTGATATTTTTCACATCATACCCATTAACATTATTTACTTATTTGATAAAAATATAAATGAATATCTAAAAAAAGCCTTATTTTGAAGTAAGTTGCCCAGCTAACATTTCAGAAATATGTGAATGATAATAACTTACATTTTTTATGTTTTACATTTCAATTGTAGACTAAATACCTACCTACCTACCTAACAATGATTGTAGTTTGAACACCAATTCACTAATTACATTTGCTTGAAATTTCCCTCCCATAATGTATTTGTATTGAAACTAGCACTTTTTTACATTAAACCACTATTACAAGCCATTTACCAGGTACCTACTACACCAATTGCTATACAACTCATTGGTTCTGTACACCCATATAACTACAACAATGAATAAAGTGCAAAGTAGTACTATTACAACAATATATCTAAAACTACTCACCCCCACTTTCCGAAGTAGATCTCCCACTATATTTATAGCTGACACTCGGGAAGATGGAGTCATCGCATTTCCGTTAATTTCTCCTAATACATAAATTTGTAGCATATGAGATATCATTAAATACAGAACTATTGGTATAAACAGTTTTAAAACAATGGTTATTATGTTGTCACTTAGTATATAATTTAATGTTCAATTTTTCGCTCTAATGACTCACAAACGAAACATGTATTTTATTTTAATTGCACTAATTAATAGTAAAACAGATTGGACTTATTGAAAAAAAGTTAGAAATTTTACAACTTAGTGAAAGATGTTCTACAATAGATGTTATAAATTTTGTATACAATACAAAAAAATATATGCAATAAGAATACTGTATGAGATATTGATACTCTGCTTTAGAACAATGAAAAATTACGAAAATTTATCTGATAAAGTCAAAAGTACATCATTAATAAACATAGTCTATACATTTTTAGACACAGACAGGCAATTGTTTATTAAGACTTATAAAAACAATACTCACGTCGTTGTGGAGATGCTATTGATGTTTGTGTTTCAATTTCAACTTGTGTCCTTGAGGTATTTGAATGACCATTGCAAACACTTTCATTTGTCCCACCATCTTCTTTCTTTACAGCTGGAATTTTTTCTATTACTTTCAATTCTTGCTTGAGATCTATAAACACATACAAAATAATAAATAAAAGTTTTTGGATTATGTTAAACTATATTAAAATAGATTAGATTACATAGTTAATTACATATAATATCCTAATTATATTGCTTATGAGGTACTAGCAGTTTCATGTAACTTCTCTCCCACAGCATTGTGTTATAATAATCAAAGCATAATATCCTATCCTTGATTAATGGTCTATTCTAATTATTTTTAATTGAATGTTCTTCAAGAGATTTGTGTGTTCAAACAAACAAAGTCTTTACCTTTACAATATTAGTATAGATGTATAATTTTAAAAACTCAGGAGTCTAAGTAATGCACAAACAACTGTTATGAAGCTATTAAATAATAAAAACATATTCAATGTCCATCAAAGCTCATGCACTCCCAGTGTTACAGTGTTGATAACTTAACATCAGGATTACACATGCTCTGCCATTAAAAAATAATGGTTTCTGTGACAAAATCCCTGAACAATAAGTGTACCTCTTGCTTCATCATTAGCCCGCTGCAGCTTGATTCTGAGATTTTCAACTTCATCCATCTCACTCTCCAATACTGCATTTCGCTCATAAGCTTGATGTAATAAAGCTTCAATACAGGCCACTGATTCTGCTATGACTCTACAGTAAGATAAGAACATATTATAATTTTATTCATAATATTATCATAAATATTGCAGACTTTATAAATGATGTTTTATACCTTTGACCTCTCTCAAGATCATCATTTTTTTGCTCTATTTCCCTAACATATATTGCTTGTTTTTCTTTTTCTTTCTTCAATGTTTGTAATTCATTTTCTAAAGCATTTGTCTCATGCTGGCTTCTTTCTAATTTAGTCTGTAAATAATTTAGTAAAAAGAAATATTGTAAATCTGTTACTATTTTATACATTCTTCCATTTAGCCAAATAAGATTGATGGAGATTATTTGGTATCAAAACTTCTTAGCATATGAAATGTTGAAACCATGACATTATGAAAGAAGGTTCAAGTTAAAAAGCTGAAGTACTTTTATAGTTTTGTAATTTATACAATGTAGAGGTCATCCACTTTTGCATCAAAGTAAAAAATATAATGCTTTGAACTCTGGCATTTATTTCTAAACCATACCAGGAATGCAAATTTATAAAACAAAATATGGTAATGTAAAAGTAAAATGATTCAGAGAATGCAGATCAACTCATAACTTATGAATATTATGTAAACAATTGTTTAAGTAACAGAAAATATATATGGCACAACAGTCAACACACACATGTTAAAACTTACCCTTAACATTTCTATTTCATTTTTAAGCCTTTGGTTTTGATGTTCTAAATCTCTATTCTGTTTTTCTACTTGAACTAAGGAAGCCTCTAATTCCTTTTCGAGTTGTGCAGAATTCTCTGTGTACTCGTCCAATTCTTGTTGTATGTCAATGACTCTGTTCACAAAGATAAATAATCAATAGCGAATCAAGTTTTAAATTCATTTTCTCGATTTTTAAACAATAATGTATTCGATATTTACTCACTTTTGTTCATAATATTTTGCTTGTTTCTTCCAATATTCTATAGAATCCGAATCTAACTGTTGTGGAGATTCCATAATTGTTAAACAAAAATTAAACACGACCGTTTTGTACTAATCCAAGCTGCATAAGTAAATTGGCACATGTACCAATAAATATGTGCACATAGAACTAAAATACATAAATAATCCTTTTGTTTTAATTATTTAAAATACCTTAATTATTGAATATAAACTTGAAACGCAAATTATGACACAACTTCCTCGTCAAAAACAAGACAATTCGATTTCAAGAAAGTGACAAATAATGGCAACACTAAATACCACAGATATTTACGAGTATTAATCGTTTAAGTAAACACATGATGGTATAAAACGAAAATATCTAATCCATTGCGTAGTTATGATTTTATTAAAGAGTATTTATTTTTGCAAGCTATTTTCTTCATTTTACGTTACCAAGTATTATATCAACGGTTTTTCGACTTCATTTCATGAATACAATTTCTTAAAGGTCAACATTAATGGTGATTGTCAAATTATGTCATTTATGTTATATGTCAATTGAGATAAGCAAACAAGTGTTGTATTTTTATCAGATCTTTAAAATGATAAAGGGTTAGACCCTGATTAATATGTTTTTTGAAGAAAGAAGCAGTATTATAATTTACATAAAATTATTTATTTTACTATGTAATTCACTATATGGTCGTATCTAAATAATTATCTATATGAATGACGTGTAATGTTTCCAACGGTAGATACAGGCGATACTGCAAGGGTCACGTCATTAAAAAGAGAACCTAGTGTTTCTAGCGATGATCCAGAATCCCCTGACAAATCTCAATTGGCCAAGCAAAACAATAACAAAGAATTAACTCTCAACATGCTTATCAAGGAAGCAGTGTTTTGCATAGCATTAGCTCTAACGACCTACGGGGCACTACACAATACGTAAGTTTATATTTATTAAAGAAACTAATAAATTTATTAAGTTTTTAATGAACAGCTTCTTTTTTAAAATCAACACTATTATTATTTTAATTCATCAGAAGTCTTTGTTAAATATATTTTAAAAGTATCTTGATGATAAAATATACTTTTGATGCTTATAGTGCTTTAAGAACGATTAGATACGATTTTTTTTTAAATAAATCAGTCTCAACTTATTTAAATTTATTAATAAAAATGTCTACATGTATTTCCAGTCCAACAAAAATCTCAAAGGTTCCTCAAGCTGTGAGATTTTTCAACACAAATTTAGTAACAGATTGGTATAAAGGCCAGTTGAGCAGTGCACTAGCAGAAATAAATAGGGAAGATGTATCATTTGTCATGTACTATGCACCATGGGACGCAGAGTCACAGTATGTGAGGGGAGAATTTGAAAATGCTGCTAGTGTTCTAAGTGACAGGGTAAGAAATTTTGTGATATCTTGCTTTGATTTTTTTTAAGTTGGAGCAGGCAAGAGGAACATGTGGACAATAAGTGACAAAACAATGTTCAATAACTCAACTTGTTATTTTGCTATTTCTACACCATTTAAATGTAGTTTTAGTAATAAACAATTTAAGTTTTTAAATATAATAAAGTGTAGATACTTTTTATGTGATATACACAACGGATAATCAAATACATATATTTTAAACTTATTAGTCTTTATTAAACATAATTTAAGAGCAAAAAAATATTTTTGAAACATTCCAGGTCCACTTTAGTGCAATCAACTGTTGGAACCCGGGCAGTGAATGTAGACTGCAGCACAATAAAATTCCATCATGGCCGATCCTTATGGTGTACACTGTTACATCAAGAGGAATTTTATATAAAGGTATGAATAGAAATATAATATTAAAAATTTGATCATGCTCTAGAACCACATTTTTAGTGTAATGATATGACTTCAAGTGTATCAAGATCTAGACAATTGAAGTAGTTTTATCTCAAATGCAGATGAATATTCAATTATTAAATAGAATTACTTTGTAAGAATTACTTAGAAGAGATTGTTCTCAGTAAGAGCAGTCCAAATTGGCTGTAAGCAAAAAAGTATGACAATTCAAAAGTGCCTCTGATGAGGAGTGAAATAAAAACTTGAAGTTTAGTAAAAAGTGATTCATGACTGCATTAGTGCAAAGTCAAAATAGTCCAAATTTTTAGGTATTGTTAGGATAAGATAAATGTTTTGTTTATTTTATCACACATTTTATCAATTATTAATGAGTGCAGGTGCAGCCATTAGATATTAGTGGGCAAAGGAAAAGGGTTGGAGAGGGGAACACTTAAATAAAATAACTTTTAAACAAAATAAAAATACAATTAATATTTCAATTTTAAAGTACATAGAAACCTTCATTCTTTGCTATTTGCTCTCTTTATTAAGAAACATTAGTCAGGGTATATTTTACAGTTGAAATATTTTATATAAAATCTGTTTTATTATTTTTCAGGACCAAGAAATGCTGAGAGCATGATCAACTTTTTAGAACTTATAATGAAACCATTAGAAAGAGTTTCTACAACTGAAGATCTTGTTAACTTGCTCTCTATGTGTGATGTAAGATTTTTTTTTATATTTAATGTAATACTGTCATTTAATTAGCTCAAAAACAGGCTTAATAGCATAAAAACAAAGTGTGGAAAAAAATATAATTAAATTTACACAATATCTTGTCTTGTAAATTATTAAAATCTAAATTTTAGTAACTAGTCCAATCAACTGTCTGATACACTATTGTGTTTGTTACTCTTTCACACAAAAACTATTGAACCAATTATGATGATATTGGTAAATGTTCAGAATAACATTTAGGCTACTTTTAATCCCAGAGTTGCCACACGAGTCAAACTAAGGACCATCTTTAGTTGTTTATAAATTTATTGTGTTTCGGCACTGTTACATTATTTACTATACTTACTATAACATTATTTTAGGCTGTAGCCGTTGGATATACCCCACTCTCAGATACCTCAAAGTATTACAATGTGTGGTACAATGCAGCGCTAAAGACACGAGAATTTGACACCATAGGTGAAGTGTGTTTTGCCGTTGTTACTTCTGCCGACCTTGCCACAGATTTGGGTATTGAAAGCGTACCCAATGCGCGATTTATGCTATGGAATGATACAAAGGTATTTCATTAAATTAAACTTTTTTACAATACAATTACATTAATTACTTTTTTGTATTTTAAAATGTACTTTTTAATCAACTTCCCTAAAAAACAAGGAAGTTATCAATTCGGGGCATTTTCTTTCACTTTTGTCAATACTAAAAGCGTAATAAAAATACAAAAAATTACATACATTACACATTGTTTAAATTCATGCCAATTCAAATGTCTGCTTTGAGGCTCACTTCTGCATTTGAATTTAACTGCGCCAAATTTTTTTATCGATAAAGTTACCTTTAACAGTGGAACCCTTAAGTGTAACTGTACACACCAAACACTCAACCAAATAAAT
The DNA here is from genome assembly GCA_001586405.1 of Phoebis sennae. Taxonomy (NCBI): domain Eukaryota; kingdom Metazoa; phylum Arthropoda; class Insecta; order Lepidoptera; family Pieridae; genus Phoebis; species Phoebis sennae. Next base: position 830,602 of record LQNK01000104.1, read on the forward strand.
TATCATTAGCATATTTTGTTTTGTAAATGTTTTCGCATTTCCTTATTGTACATTGTACCTTATGTCTTCAGGAGTTTATCCCGGAAAGTGAGCACCGATTGTGGAACGAGACCTCTCTTGTTCAATGGATTCTTGAAAACTTCGCTCAGCCCGTGGCCAGAATCATCCCTATGTGGAAAAAATCATACAATTTTGAGAGATATGCTGATGGTAGTCCGATGCTTTTGCTGTTCACACCAATGAATCCACTGTATGAGCAATTACCATCATATGCATTAGTGAGTATAACAATTAAATATCATTTAATAATAATTGACTATTCTACTTTATCTATGTGCTATAGTTCTAATTCAATTTTTCTGGTGATTGTAATTATATTAATCCTAATATGATACACATAATATTTTTATTTTTACTTGATATTATAAAATCTTAACATTACAATTTTAGTTGTACTGGATAAATAAAAAAAAAGTTAAGATAGGAAGGGACAAGAATGATATTTATAGATATTAACATTAATATATCAATTTTATTTAAATTTTGATGACTGAATTTTTTTTAAGTACCAAGTATAGTAGGTTTATTTATTTAATTAAAAAAGGAATGGCTGACAAACCACTTATACTACTCCTTCGAAATAAAGATAATTTTTTTTTTGATATTTATAGATGCGTGAAGTTGCAATGGAATATTATAATTGCCAAAATAATCAAACCAATCAGTGGACAACAGAACTTATAAAGCTTCAACAAATTCAAAGACTGATTTTTCAACAAAAGAAGTTCCTTAAATTTTGCCAAGAGTATAAATTCAAAAAACCACTGAAAAAACTAAATTTAAAGTATAAAAAAGAAATTGTAACAAATAACAATAAGTATCCATGGAATAATATTACGGAGAAGAATCAAAGAAATAATGCATTTAATTTTATGTTGAGACAAGGTTTGGGCGTTTCGAAAATAATTGAAACCGCTAAAGAGAATCTAAATGTATGGACCAATTCAGATTTATTACAAGAGTGTAGCATGCGATCTCTTCCGGCTGAGAAAAGTTATTATGAAGATTATGATAAATGCTTGACATTTGAGGATCAGATACTGAAAGATGTAGAAGCAGAATCTGAACAGGAGGAGTAAGTAAGGCAAACTTAGAAATGTCTAAAAGTGTTAATTACTTTTTTAATATCTCCGATCACTATTCACCGCTTTAATGTTAAAGATATTTTTAATCTTGTTTAATAATGTGTTTATTCATATTTATTGATTTGGTTTGTGCAATAAAGTTATTCATTTATTTATTCATTACTATCTGTGCCCCGCGGTGTCCCTCGCTCCCGTTCCCATGGGAACTTTAAAATCTATCCTATAATAATAATGTAATCCAAATCGGTTCAGTTACTTTAGGCAGATACACAGAGCAAGTTACTTTCGCATTTTTAATATTACATATTTATAATATAAGTAAAATATTCTATATAATAACATGCTTTAAACATCATAAGATTTCACTGGTTCAACTATTTTCTTTCAGAATCCAAATGTCGATTCTTCCACAAGAAGATGATCCATTGTCCTCTGAGAATTTAATACAAGATGATGTGAAACATGTGTGCAATAAATTACAATTTGCTACAAAATTGTATCCTCCTGTAATTCCGTCAAAGGTGAATGGTAACGTGTCTCATATACATGGACTCGGGTGCTCAACCAACTTCAGTATGTATATGATTGCGGTTGATAGCATAAGGAATTACCATTTCGCTGAAGCCCTTGGAATTGATATCAAGAATAAGAAGGACATGACTGCTGTTATTATTTTGGATAGTAAGGTAATATTTTTTTTTAATAATAATAATATTTATTTTCAATTTAAATATTACATTTCACATATGTATACAATCGCTTGCCCCCACACTATTTTGTTTAGACACTATTTCGTAATTTAGTTTTAACTGTTGCTACATGTCGCCTGAAATAAATGAAAAAAAAAATTGACTATTACAGATATTAAGCAATGATAAACATTTTTAGTTACGAATAATAATTATGTTGCATACCTTCTGTATAGGTATTGTACATATAGATACAATCAAATAATTTTGTTATCGTTTAATAGAATCTTCTTTTTGATACATTTGATAAAAAATACACCTTAAAACCAAATTCAACAAGATTCGTGTTGTTCAATCCATTGTATGCAATATCTTCTGAGTTTGATTGCGTTTAAAAAATTTAACGTAAAAATAACATACACCCGTATTCACAAACAGTACTCGTGTAAGCAAAGTAGCATCACTATGCAAAGTAAAACATTTCTCAATGCGTTTCAAATGACAAGTCTTTAATTGAAAAACAATACTTAATTTTAACGCCAAGTGACCAATCCGCTACTCTAGTATCGTCTCTAAACAGGTGCGTTGTGAGAACTCTTTATTTGTCTTACTCGAGAATAAAATCTCTTGTGTTTGATTTATAGTTATATAAATATGTAAAATATATTTAATTTTTCAGTTTATTTTACGATTTTGTTTCCTCTCTAATTCATAAATTACTAGCTATTCCATGCTATTACAAAAAGTATTTATGCTGGCTTTCTTGCAAACATTCGCTTGAGAGCAGTATCCGTAATGCGCAGGGTTCGGGCCAGCTCCAACACAATCCTCAAAATGATAGGGCTCAGGTTGGGTTGCCCCTATATTCGACACTGCTCCCTTCACCACGTCCCATACTTACCGCAGCATAGAAAATTTTGATTTTATTCGATTTTATTTGTATGATTTTTATTTTTATTTTATTTCAAAATTTAATCTTTGATCTTTGAATTCAATAATAATTATTTGTAAAAATTTTATTAATATCGATTTAAATGTATGTAATGGTTGTATTTGTGAATGATTTTTACTATGGATCCTGTTGTCTGAAATAAAGTGATTTTATTTTATTTTTATTATTATTTTTATTTATTCAGTGGTTCTTATAACATTAAAAACGTACAAAAACCACAAATTTTGCCTCTTTATAATATCAGTACAAATAAATAATGTTCTGTTTTAGCATGAGAGTCAATACGTCCTATCCGAAGAGTACAGTGCAAAATCGGTTCGCGACTTCATCTACAATTTCACGCAAAAGAGTCTCAAGCGCACTCTACGCACACATGTAGAGGACGCTCAGCACACACACTACTTCGGCTCGTTTGGTGAAGAAATTGGTAACAATGACGTTGATATCATAGACTTGACCACAAGGACGTTTAGAAGAACAGTTAGGAGGACAGGAGTGGTATGTTGTGGTATTTTAGTAATCTCGATATAATTTATTTTTGTTTTACTATAAGTAATTTTTGAAGGTTTCGGATGATGCTGATACACATTCTCTTAACTGATAACTCTGATTATCTACTTAAAATTGCGGATGAGCGATTGAGTGCCTGCTGTGTCTTAGGAAAATTAGCGACAACTTGGATACACCTTAACATTTTACTGTATGGGGTGTCGATATGAAACTATTCATATCGTTTCACATTGAAATGAAGGTCACGTACAAATAACGAACAACATTGTCCTTATTCAATTCAATATGTATCTTTTTAATATATTGCAACACGTATTTTTAATATGTATGTCTTGTATAAAAGTATTGAATGCTAGCTCGAAATTACCTTACAAGGTGGACGTTTTTAATGCCACATGAAGTTCAGGTTATTTAAAGTTGTTTAAACTACTTTATACATGCTGTTATATCTTTGATTTTTTTGTCATTTTTTTCGGAAATCCTTGAATGTTTTCTTTCGTAAAATCTTCTGCCTATAATAATAAGATATTTTCCCTTCAGGTGGTATTACAATATTCCACGGTCAGTTATTCAAGTGAGCTTGGAGGACTTAATCCTAAAGTATGATTTATTTTACGAATTGTTAAAGAGTCTCGAGACCGATTAAAATAAGTGAAGGCCATAAGGCTCGCTGTGAAGTTATCGGATTACGTCGGCTTTAATAATATTGCATAATATAATCGGATAAAAAGCATTCAATAAGGATCATTCCATTTTTGAAACTTGATTGAACAAACCACGAATCATTAATAAAAAGCATTTGACAGATCGGGTTAATAAACATTTTTTAGAGTACTGTCATACATTAAACTTGAAAAAAAATTCCAAATTTATGAAATTTTATTAAAACTTCCTACAAAGACTGGAGAATGGTTATTTTTCTGGTTGTTATTTATAGATCGATCTCGATCTTTGTGTAAAGAATCTTTGAAGTATGAATTACTGCTTACCTTTAATACATACCTACCCAAAATGTCTTCCTTCTCTCGTACTATCTGTTTTAGCGGTAATCATTGCCCCTGAATCAAATAATGATATGGCCAATGGTAAAACCAAGCCTAAATAAAGCTGTCTGGGAATTTAATAAAGATAAAGTGGAAAAAATATGGTAGTACAGAATATCGATATGGTATCGTCTAGCCGAGATAATATTAAGGAAAAGAGACTTAGTTACTAGTACAAGTGCTTCATAATAACTACGTCAAAGTACGTTTATATAACACCGCTACCCAGAAACTAAAACATGTACAACATGTGAGCATTTCTTGTCTCTTAAAGCTCTGAAGATATTCTTGCTAAAACTATGATGTTAAAACAGCACGTATGTTTAAAGTTGTTAACAATATGCAGCTGCTCATAATGAACCTGTATTTTTTTTCAAGTTTATTCTCCAAAAAAAGAAATACTGTGTAATGTTCATATGCAAAGCTTCAAGCATAGAGAGTATATTAAACTGTATACCATTGTAACGATACATAAACTGTGATTTCAGAAAGATAAGGATAATTATATGGAATACTAAATTCATTTCATTTATTAAAGAAAAATAATGTGGCTGTGGTGTATATTTTGCTCTCTTTTTTTAAGTTTTTACAATAAATGAAAACTCTAACACACTTACTGTATTTTCGGTATATTGCCTCAAATCAAAATTTTAATAAATATATTATTTAAATATATTAAACAATGTATAATTTTCAACGTCGCATCTAAAATATTTATACTTTATTTTATTTATTTAGAAAAAACATCAATTAATAGCGTTCTCAGTATTCGATATTAATACGTTGATAAAATACGTTGGAAGATTGGCTATTGGTATTTGTAAATTGTTAGAAACCAACTGTAATTGTTTAACAAATACGTATTTATTATGGATGTATATTGTTTTGTTTTAGTTAACACTAGTGGGTGTCTGCGGTGGTGTATGTGGAGCGCACACCACGCGTGCGCTCGCAGAAGCGTCGCGGCTGCTCAATGCTTGCGGCGTGAGCACGCAGGCCGCGCGTATCGACGCTCTGAGGCATGACTTGCCGTGGCACTATACGGTCGCTGCCTTTCCTACAGTACTTGTGTTCCCTCCTAATAGGTATGTATTGTTATTATTTAGATGCAAATAACCGTGTTGATTTCAGTTCGTTCGAGGTCAGGACTCTCCCACCATGTTCTACTCCTCTCTCAATTTCCCCTTTCTTCAAGCCGAAAAGGCATCTGCGACACTTTTCTGTTGTAGATGTTCATAGGCTACGGTCTAAATGTATTAAAAAAGGCGAGGATCGTTTCACAAAAGTAGACAGGAAGAAAGGGACATCGACTTGTCAAAACCGTGCGGCACCACAACAAAAATTGGTTGACTCTACGAATACTTATTGAAGTCTCGTCATAAAATGAGCTTGAATGACCTTTGTGGTGAGAGTGCCATCTGCACAGCGAGGACGAAGTTAGTTTTAAGATATTAAAGTTTGACTGTTACTACATGTTGCTTAAAATAAATAATAAATAAATAAAAATAAAGAAGTAAGTAACAAGTTATACTGAAATTTATCTTAAGGTTATTTAAGAAAATCGAAATCGCACCGAAAACGTACTGAAATAAACATTCTAACGTTAAAATATCTCTTAATTGAGAGTCCTTCCTGAAGTTAAATATGCGGGAGAGACCGAGAGGCACAGCTAGTTAGTGATAGTAAACAAGGTTATGCCTGTATATCATTACAACCATTTCTGCTTATTAATGCTTCTATTTATGAGTAAGGCTTTGGAAGCATCATTATATCCAACCTGTCCATAATAATTTGAAGTAAGTGTCCATCCGGTAGTTTTGAAAATTAGCGCGTTGAAACAAACAAAGTTTTGCGCTTTATAATATCAGTATAGATTCCTCGTGCAGGATTATATTATTCCTCTAAAAAAGGGTAGATTCTCGACCAGTCTGAACCACAGGACAGGTCGATCGTTAGGCTCCAAGGATTATTTTTTTGGGAGTTGTATGTTTGCTAAGTGTCCTGGAAGATATGCCGATAGATTTGAGATAGTGGCGCCACTTAGTTAAATATTGTATCTATATTTTTAAATTTTGTATAAGTTGTTGTATTTAATATCTATGCTAAGTGGCGTAACAATGACGATAGAGCGATTTAGAAATAGTAATGCTCCATAGTTATATACTTTAATTCTTTGTAACTTAAAATGTTTCAGTAATGGGGAGTTGGACAGCCGCGCGTACCCGTGGGAGCGGCGCGTGTCGTCCAGCGGGCTGGTCGCGCTCGCGCTGCGGGCCATCGGCGCGCCCGCGCACTTCAGGGTGCGACTCGCGATGTGTCAGCGGACGGCGGTGAGGCCAATGAAAATTCTAATTATCACTACATAGTACAATGCATAGTAGCTTCACGCTGTCAGTTTCTATGTATGCATGCCTAGGCGTCCTTTAAAACCACCTAACAGCGGTTTTTTAATAGATATTATAGTGATTCGAGAGGAATGGTTCTGGTAGAATCATCAGTAACGTGGCTACGTGTCATACTCTGAGCCCGAGCCCTATCTTTGTACAATACACATTATGTGTTAAATTGTTTGACAAAACCATCATTTTGTGTATTGTGGAGAGATTAAATAGTTTATCCATCTATTTATTTCTGATACAAATGTCATTGCATATGGTAGTGACTTAACAGTAGGTGCCCTTTTGCGTGTCTCTAACATAAGAAAAATTAATTCCTCTGTTCATTTCAAACATCAATCGTTTCATATTTTCTTGAGCTTTAAAACATCAGCTGTGAAACTTCTGCTGTTGTATGTTATGTATGCTCTTTTTGAGATATTTAACAAGAGTAGCGGGAGTCGACGTTAATAATTTTTCTTTTTATTTAGTATCTAATAATTAAAATAAACAAACTTTGACAGATCTACAAATATACATAAGAAGTAGCGGGTTTACATCCTTGTCTTAGAAAATGATACCAAGATCTATATGGTAAATAACATCGTTGCACACCTACATTACTAGTGTAGTTTAAATAGTTTATATGGCTGTAATAAAATTATAATTGGTACAAAAAAGCCCGCATGTCCTGCAAACATAAACTACTAGACTCTGAACTGACTAGATGGCATTTCATTGAGCGTTTCCAATATTATAAATAAAATAAAATTTAAATTAAACAAAGATTTTGTGTGATCTGTCATTGAATTTTGATATTTTATTATTTATTATATTTTATTCTCCACTTCTCGTAGATACTATATAACTACTATATAGATATAGTGGATCTTAATATTTTGTCTTGATTAGTCCATTTTAGTGTGCAAATAATATTTAGCTAATATTAGCTAATGGGTGTTCCTATAAAACTTCACATTATCAGAAGCTTGCACACATACACTGTAAACGTAGAGAGAATAGTGGGGCCCGTCATCATGGATGGTACTATATTAGGTGAATCCGCATGTAAGAAAAATATATGTCTGCAAGTATAAACGTGCAAAATTGAAAAGTTTTTAGTTCCATTCATTTAGGTATTTAATATTCATTCATTAGGTATGATACTTTGATATCGCCATCTTGGATATCGCACACATTTGCATTATTATCGTCTAGTCACAGTTTTAAACCTAATCAATAAGAATATCGATGGAGATATAGTTGTATTTCGTAATTGATAAGGTTTGAGGCAAAGGTATTGATTAGCTTATAATCGTTTATTATATTTTATCATGGATTACATATTTACGTGCGTGGAAACAAAATTTTCAATGTTGACCTCGACATTTACATGCTATTATCATTAGATTGCACTAAATTTAAGTATATTATACCTATACATATACATTACAATTATTCATTTTTCAAAAAGAGTGTTTGCTATGCAATATGTATGTTTTAAAGACCCCTAAACCATGGTTAGAATTTTTTTCTGTTTGTCTGTTTATCTGTTTGTATGTGCGTCAAACCACTGGGCAGATTTTGATGAAATTTGATATTATGCTGATAAACGATATCTTAGGGGTGGCTCTCCATAGATGTAAACAGAGGGTAAAAAAATAACTTCGCAAAAATATCATCAAAAGATTTGTCAAAAAGGTCTTTAAAAAGAATATAGAGGTTTCTAATTAGATTTTTTGCTAAAATAAATATCATACGGTATATACACTTCTAAAGTCGTTAAAATATTATACCTCGCGAAAGTGTGGTTGCAAACATGCCTTTTTATACTTTTAACAGATAGATTAAGACGTTAAATAACAACTGAAAAAATTCCCAAAAATCGCTCATTCATTGTTAGTATTATGTTTTTTTAAGTGAAAGGTCAATGACCTCTTAAAATTGTTATTTTAATTAAATTGCTGTTAAATTAGAATATAATATTCAAAGAAGAAGAAGAATTAAGAGAATTCAAATAATGGTGAAGTACATTGAAATATATTCAATAAATAAGATATAATCTCATAGAGCTTTTATTTGATATAAATTATCTATTTTTAATATATTTCGAAGTCTTTTCCAGTTCTGCATTATTTTTTTTGCATACATTACTATTGCTTGTAATACAACAAAACTTTAAAGTTTTTCTAATTTTCTAAGGTTGACCAAAATTTCACACTTTGCGTCTCTACAAAGTACGGAATTTTGTAATCCAAGCGAGCAAAGCCGCGGGCGCAAAGCGCAAATTTTAGTATGTCATATCATGTATTAATATGCTTATAATATTATTGATTTCAGGCTATTACCGCGAAGAAAGCATGTTTGAGGGATATCAAGGAGCACATGGTAACAGTGATCGGCCGAAACTTAAAATATTATCGACAAACACAGATAAAAGAACTGAGAGACTCTTTACTGAAAAGACTGCAGCATCTTAATACATTTTCCTTACATTTAAACCTTTTACACGTTAGTGATCTCAAAAGCAATAACGCAAAATATAAAACCCTGATAGACTCACTTGAAGATTTATCTAAGCATTGGCACATCGATGTCCCTACGATTATAAGGAAAAATGCAATTACACCAATAATCAGATGATATTAGCTAAACGTTTTTGTAAATAGTGTATTATACTGCTTGTTCTATATGTATCTTTATTTGTTTATTTATGGAAATTAAAATGTTATGAAATGTTTTTTTTCTTCTTATTTAACATGAACCTGGGATACAATAGTACAGACTAATTTTTCGAGATGCCTATTTGTAGAATACTCATCGGATATATGTATGTATATATCCATTTCATTGCACGCTTTACAGCCGTAACGACTGGACGGCTTTTGACATGTGTAGTGTTCGATTTGTAAGAATTGTGGTAGTGACATAGGTTATATTAATTTTCAAAATGGCGCTTGCTAATTAAATAAAGGGGAAAAGGATTGATTTTTTCGTAGATAAGTCAGTCGGGTTTTTTCATAGATAATTATTAAATAAGCTTCTTATTCTCTCTTCTCTCTTCTTTGATATCATAAAACATTAGTATCTATTGCTTTATAAGATTTATACAAATATAAACGTCAGTAATAAACCAAATGATACATTATTTTTTTATTGAACAGATTATTACAAATTTTCTTACTAAAATTCAACATCCCGACCAAAGAAGGATAGTGTATTTTGCTTCGTACTGCTACGCCACCCTCGTACTAAACTTAATATAGATGTAATGGTTTTCTTCACGTATGTCTCTGTAAAGTTATTATCATTAGTCAATATCTTAAAAACTACCCTAAAATGATGAAGTTAATGTGAACTCCCGTGACCCTACAAGGGCATGGGGCATATTAATTCCGTTTAACTGATCGTTTTATGTGGAGCAAGTAACATTATGTGTTCTGCCTAATCGATAATTTTTTTCACTTATTCACTGGGGATCGAACTCAGAAACTCTCGGTTGTATAGATAGTGCTATCCACGACGACGCGCCCCACCAATTTTTGAATTTGGAATATGATCGCAATACTTTGTCCTGATTTTATCCTATTTATTTCAATGTGCGTGTGCACACATGGGTAATGAGTGTGTACCTATAAAACTTCACACAAGCGGAAGCTTGCATACATATTACACATATATATACTGTCAACGATTGAGAAGAATAGTGGGGCGCGTCTACGGGGATGAATTTATCTATAAAGTGAAAATGTTCATCATCAGTATCGTTTTTCGGTCCTCATATTACTAGATTATCTCTCCGACTTTATGTTACTATTTTGTCATATTATTAGATACTTTTGTCTTATTACTCATATGAATAACTCTGAAAATTTTATAATTTTGATAGTGAAATAAGCTGACAGGACTGGCTTCAACTGCATCCAGACGTTATCGTTATTTGTCTCGAGCATAAATAAATCTTTCTGCTTAATTTAAAACCGGATTTTTTGTTACTTGTCTAGGTATATGCATTTTTTCAAATTGCAGATTTAAAATTAATATTTAAGCACAACGGTTGCATATATTACATGTAAGTGTACATAACGAATGTGTACCACATTGGAAGTACACTGATTTGGATGGCATTAATAACTATTTATATCTCTCTATTTATATGTCTCGTGTCTATATTTATAAATTTAATCTCACCAAGTGTTGTTGTGTCTGTGATATTCGGGAATGTTGGATGGAATGGTTTGAGAAGGAAGACCAAGTCGGTCCCCAACACTCCTGATATATAATCTGTCAAGGAGCCAGCTACGCGACCGTCACTACTTTCCTGATGCACCTAAAGGTATCATAAAAGTGGTTAAAAACAGTTAAAAAGTTAGTTCCTTATCTTAATACGGACAAAGTACATTTTTTTATCATTGGAACAAATCTTTCCTCTTTCCCCGTTAATCTATACGTCCGGTCTAAATTAGTATACATGTATAGATTACAATAGGAAAATGAAGACATTATCCCTATTACAAGAACAAACTGTTTTATAACAACATAACTGGATTTTATGTGTTAAGAATAATATGTAGAGTCATCGGAGTTTACACCTAGATTCTATATTTTCGTAATTATGTCTAAAAAAACCGCAGACCTTTATAATAATTAAAATGGGGGAGCGGTGACAATCTGTCTACGAATATATTGTTATCTCTTTTGGAAGTAACTTTACATACAACGCTACTAGTTGCTAAAATAATTTGCAAACACCAATGAGAACTTTTGAAAACACGATGGTTTTATGCAGCAGTGACAGTTATTCCGTAAATGACAAGTTCAAGAGCCACTAAAATCCTAATCCCAAATATTTACCGCCGCGCTAGTGTCAAGTCAACTATTATTGTCTTTTAATATTATTCGTAGGTACATTTAAGTTATTCTTGTTAGATAATATAGAAATGTCGAGGACACTCAGAAAGTTTTGAGAAACATAAGAAAAATATTTTATAGGTAATACTTTTTTAATCATCAGAAAATTGTGTACAAATTTTCAGGCGTCTAGACTAAATTTGAAAGTAGTTTTTTATATTTTTATCACAAACCTTCTCAACGACCTTTTTCAACACAATGAGCGCATTTTCCGGTGATTAAATTGTGTTCCAATTAGTTGACATTTAATTTTAATGAATAAAACGATGTGACACGGTATCGAATCAAGGTAGGTAATAAGCTGCATTACTTTAGGGTTTTACAGGTGTGATGTCTAGAAAAGCCCGTCTCGATAGCGGAGCGCGCGAATGCTACAGCGTTGTTAGTTCAGAGTTCGGAGTGCCGAGGTTTTACAATGATTGCACCCACCAACAAAAACTTCCGACAAGTATTTCATAGTGTCCTATGATTTTTCTTGGGTTTCGTAAAGAAATTTGTAAAAAACACCCCGTTGAGGAGAAAGTATACGAAATGAAAAAAAAAACATCCGCACTTCTGGATCGTTTAATTTTCGTAGGCGTTATTTTTTATACAGCAAGCAAGCGGAGCATGCGGTTCGCTTGATGAAAAGAGCCTAACCACATCCCATGAACATCTACAACGTTAGAGTGTCGCAGAAAACTGGCCGGCTTGCGGCCGAGAGAAGAGGAGGATAAGGAGGTTGATGATGGGAAATTCGAAGAGGAACAGAAAAGAATGCGAGAGGAATCGGATGGGAATTCAGGCCAGCCGGCGACATCTCTTTTCTAACGCGTTGATCTGATATGATCAAGAAACAAAAACCAACAATTTTTGTTTCTTGATCATATCAATAAATCGAAGTTCAATGACATAGTATAATGTCGATAAACACGGCGGTAAAAATCTGCTTTGAATTTATCAATGATATTATGTACCTTCATCTGGGTATCGGTGAGCAAAAATAATCTGCTGGTATGCTTGAATTACTATATTTTTATTTGATATTTTTCACTTTATCCCGTTTTATTCCGTCAAAAAGGCCAAGAGCCCATCGCTTCTCAAGAATGATTAACATTCTTTAAACTTAAACGACTTTACTTAAATTCATTATAACAAGAGAACATTTGGTTTAGAAATCGACTTGTAAATACATATTAATTAAAGACGATTTAACAATTCATCAGGTGTTGAGATGGACCTGATTTGGCAAAAAGTCATTACATCATAATGTGTTCAGCGCAGAAGCATTTTTTCACGACACAGGATATTTTTAGTACAGTGGTAAAAAATCTGATTTTTATCTTAATTTATGTTTACTTTTAAACAAATAAATTTTCAAAATAGACTATAACTAACCAATGCTCCATACAATTATTTTTAAAACTTTCTGAGTATCCTAGTATACCTAGTCTAGCCATAAGTTCTGTTACAAAGAAAATAACCGATTATTTCTAAAAAAATAATTTTATTTGAAAGTTTTATATATGATTATTAATAGTGAAAAATATATGTTAATGTACTGAACTGATTATTCAAAATGTCCACCCTTAGCTTTAACGCACGCTTTTAAACGGTCGGGCCATTCGTCGATGGATTTACGAACGGTTTCCATTGGAAACTTGGTGACTGCTGCCTCCAAGGATTTTTTGAGCGACTCAATATTTGGGTGACGCTTAGAGCAGGCCATGTCCTCTAGCACAGACCACAATTTATAGTCCAAAGAATTTAAGTCCGGACTAGCCGAAGGCCAATCATGAGCCTTTATGAAGTCTGGAACATCTTGCTCAAGCCAAATTTGGGTAGTACGCGCCTTATGACCCGGGGCTGAATCCTGTTGGAATGTCCACACTTCATTTTTGAATAGGGTTTTGTTGAGGGGTTTAACTACAGCTTCTAACACGGTATCTTGATACACTTTGGCTGAAGTTTCCACTCCTTTTTCACAAAAATGGAGTTTTGTGACACCTTGGTAGGACACACCCCACCAAACCATGATGTATGCTGGATGATGGCCTCGCTGAACCTTGGCCACTACCTCAGAAGCTTCTTTAGAGCTGTGTGCATACACTCGATCATTTTGTTTATTGTAGTGCTCCTCGATTGTAAAAATTTTTTCATCGGTAAAGAGAATTTTTCTGTGCTTTTCGTCCGCGTATCGCAGTAACAAATGTTTTGATCTTTCGAATCTCTTTTGTTTTAATTCCTGATTTAAGGTGTGCCCTGTGTATCTCCGGTAAGCCCCAAGACCTAAGTCTTGTTTGATAATCCGGGAAAGTGTCCTCGGTGAGATTTTCATTTCTCTTGAAAGAATTGTCTGCTTCCTTATGGGATTTCGACGAATTCTGGCCTTGACTGTATTAACAGCCAGGTTTGTTCGAATAGACCGCGGTCGGCCGGATCACTCACGGTCATCAACAGACATGGTTTCAGTGTACCTTTGAATGGTACGATACACAAACATTCGGCTAATCCCTAGCTTTTTCAATGTATCAAAAATGTTGGCTGGCTCCTTACCTACTTTGTACAGAGCAATAACTGCAATCCTATTCTCTTTAGTGCCCCTGCCATTTTTAAAACAAATAAATTCTAAACAAAAAACATTCAATAATTTCGGGAAAGAAGTATATTTTGTTATCGTAGAAGCTAATGTTCGAAATTCAAATTACATATCTTTTTAAAATGACTTAAACAGCCAGTAACAGAATTTATGGCTAGACTAGTTATTTATGATCGTTGTGTTTGAGATTAGAGATGTTTTCTGTCTTCCTATAGCTGTTTATTTTTCTATTGAAAAACTATTAACATTTAACTACTTTTGCTATAATAATCTTAGCACAGTTAAGTATAACTACAGTTCTATACAATATTTATTTCCTTCTACCTCATATAGTCGCCCGTCAGGTAGTCTCGCTTGTCTCGCTGCATATTCTCCTATGGCTTGTAAATTCCTGTAGTTGCTCGGTTGTCTTAGGGAATATCTCCAAGGGTACAATATAAACTCCTAAACAGGTAAATTGTTTCGGATTAAATCTTACTTAAGTCAACTAATAAGGTAAAATGAGTTCGTGGTAATTAATGCATAGACATTAATTATCACGTTATCAACATTAAAATAATAATTTTAAACGGTCTATGTATGGCTGCGTACGATGTTTATCGTGTTCATATTTTAGATTGGTTTCTATATACTACTGATGTGAATAAAGCAAAAACTTCGGTAACTACTTTGTCTCCTGAAATAGACCAACAAAGTCTATTTGTGTCTAAATGCAACATAAACTGAGTTGAATCATGTTACCTTAAATAAAAAAAACCATTAATATATGGTTTTCCCATAGCCTAATCTGAAATTATCGGAATCTTTCAAAGGGCTATGACAATTACCTATTATCTACACCTATTATCTCGATAAGTTTTACACTATGGTGTCATTGATAATTATAATTTAAAGGGATAAGTTTGATAATTCCAAGCTCTAGAAATGCCAATATTGTCGCACATAATACTTGCTGAGTACAATAAAATGTGTTTCACTTTCACAATTGTGTAAAAATACGAATGATTTAACCTTTTTTTGCACAAAACTTGCGTGAACGTGGACTGCTAATTGAATCACATCTTCAAGTTTATGTATATATGTTCGTATCGCTTGAGATTCGGCCTCCGAAAAAGGCTTTGCGCCTGGATAGTACTGAGAGCATACATCTGGGGTTTTAGATACATCATCTATAATAATAAAACGTGTTTTAGGTAGCTTTATCTGCAGACAAAACGTGTGCAAACCACCTTGATTAATAAATATTATTATCATATTCCTACGAGGCATAATCTAAAACTTGCGTGCGATACTTTTATCTTTGGGTAATTATTACTATGCCCTTCACATATTATCATATTCAAATATTTTAATTTTACCTACTTCAATAACTGGTATAAGTTTGGGACTCACATTACGATTAGAAAGTAATATTGTTCAATATAGATTTGGGGATTATGTTTTCTTATAGCACTCTCATCGCGAATGACTTATTTTTTATTTAAAAAGGATCATAGGTAATGACGATTGGTGCATAATTGCTTATATAAAAAGTTTTAGTACATAACAACATTTGTTAAATGGATCGTTTATCGTCTTAATAAATACATTGTCGAACTGAATATCAAACGTAACGTTATTTCGAAGTAAAAGAGATTATCCAGTATTATTTCGTCTCTTATAATATAATGAATAAATAAGGCAAACTAAAAAATTCAGAAGAAGAGTTTACCTCGCCAATGATATGCAAAATTGCGATTAATATTTGTTCCAAAACACGTCTTTCCCAGTTCTGTATTAATATTCTTGTGCCACAATGACGGCCTAGTGTTATTCCTGGCAGTAATGTTACGCGACCATAATATTTCTTGTATTGGTCGAAATGTTCTCAAATCTTTTGTAAAATTTAAAGCGTCTGGATTAACTACAGGAATGAGATACCTTTCAAAAGCAAACATTATTAAATACTTTAAGTTCTTCCTTATAAAATATAAAAAAAGCAACAGTAATTGACCTTACCAGTCGTAGTCGTTAAAAAATGGTGTTTGGTAATTAGCATCGTATAGCAATTTCTCAGCCAATTCTATAATGGCATTCGAAGCACCCCATACCATACCATTCAGGGCTGTAGGAGTAAAATATACATTTGAACTATTCAAGTATATTTTTGAATATGAATAAAAGTATATTTGGAAACTGCTCAAGATGCTGCATGCATCTTTCATCCTTCAGCATGTGCTTTCGAAATACATACATATATATATGAGAAATGATGTACGACTCCCATATGTGCTTCTGTGATGTAGACGTCACATGCCTACGTTGAATTAATAATTAGTAGTATGCACCAACAGTTTATAATATTGTGATAAGCCAGAATTTTATAGTGAAATTATCTTTGTAAGCAGACCCCTGTCTGGTAAATAAAAACACCAGCATGAAGAAATGTACGTACTTTTTAGAGCTTTTACGGCCACTTTGCTAATTACGATAACAATAACACGAGACCAAAAAACACTCTTTTGTTATGGTACAAAAATATAAACAGAAGAGATGTTGCTTACTTCCAATGACAAGTATTCCCGGCTTTCTAGAATGTGTATCACTATGCAGTTCTATTGCTACGATTGTATTAT
>LQNK01000984.1:0-25143 GCA_001586405.1 Phoebis sennae
TACCTCGGTATGAGGGGAGTTGAAACAAGTTGACTTGTTACGGTTAAGTCGATTTTTCACCTAATAATGCTTACAGATTGTCTATGCTAGCCATTCGCAAGTGTATAGAATAACCTTTCGATTGGTACTAGTACCATAAGATTTCTAATAATAGTATGAGTTATATCGAACAAAACGTGAAAATTGTTTCAACTCCCCTCGGTCTCCCCTATATCTTGTTTGCAGTTCCAAATTAGTTTCTATAATGCTAGTTTTAACTAAAGCTCGAAGTGACAGCTAGTTTTATCTGAAATTCAAATATATCAGTGGTAAATTCTAGTTTTGACTAGTTATTTCTAGATTTAACAAAGGCATTTAGTAAAAACTAGTTTTACCTAGAAAAACGAATACTAACGAAAAAACGAGTCTCAACTGTAACATAAATATATATAATGTTATAATTACCAGATGCTGGGGCATAAAAACATAAAATGCATTATTTGTCTTATGGGGGATACATTGTAAATCTGATGATGATGGTTCATCATTGCATTCTTGTGATGCTGCTACAATTACAAAAAAAAAAATAGCTACATGCACATTTAAGAAAGTGTAAATCTACTAGATATACTTACCAATAGAGCTCATGCTGTGTGTCTTTTCTGTTATAGATTGTAATCCCGATGTGGATGGTTCTCCAAAATTATATATTCTCCAAGATACAGCTTTAGAGATGTTTGCGAAGGACGGTTTATAATGCTCAGAAGGTGTAGAATGAAAATGCAGAATACGAATGGCATATTTTATTAAAAAGTTGTTGAGTATATATACAAATCAAGTCATTAATTATTATTATTAAAATTACAACAATATGTTCTATCTTGCTCACATCTCGCTCGCACAGTATAAAAACGGCACACCAGCAACGCTGCGCATGCGCGGGACGAGGTTACTTATATTACCCGCCTCGCGGCTCCCCGCTGCGCAGACGCTGCTAGTGGCCGAGGAAAGAGGTTGTGTCAATCGCTAATACAATTAATACACGTGGCTGTAAAAGTAATTAAAAAGTGTTAAAAATTATACATATTCTAATTCAATGTTGACGAAAGCAAAGAAAATATGGAATGGACAGTAAGCTAAATGTGGATATACCAAAACGTAAGTAAATATTTTAAAGAATTTAAAATGTGTGTATTACGTAATTATGCTATTCGAAATTATTGTTTTCAGAATAATATAAAAATGCTTGCTGGGCTTCAAAATACTAAGTGTAACCATGATTGCCAGTGTAACCATTGAATCAGTCAAAGTGTAACCATCCAAAAACTGTTCTTTTCAGAACAAAACAATGCAGAGCTAATATGCTTATAATGCATTAAGTACTTCAGTGTAACCATCAAAAGACAAGGTAACCAAAGCGTTCTTTCTAGAACAATCTAAGCTCAGTGAACCATAAAAATAAATAATAAGAAATTAATTGTGTTTTATTTGTGAATGTAATCGTAATAAATTATGTGAAGTATGTGTGTTGTGTTTTACTGTGTTTTATTTATTATACCTTATATCCTGATAGGAGTCCTGTTCCTTGTTGGTACTCCTAGTATTGGTATGGTAGTGTGTTCAGGTAGTATGTGTAGCTTCGCTACATGATAAAAAGATTTATGCAGTAGGGACAGTCAGATGCAATAGAAAAGATCTACCTGATATAATAAAGAAAAAGCAACCAAAACCATTGCGATTGGAAAAACATCAGTTTGCAGCTGTTACTGCAGAGCCAATCACAGCCATTAAATGGCTTGATACGAAAGAAGTCGCTATACTTACGACAGCCCATCAGCCACTAGATACAATGCTTGTAAAGAGGACCCAAAAGGATGGTTCTAGAGTAGACATTATTTGCCCGAAAGTAATTGCTTCGTATACACTTAGCATGGGTGGAGTTGATCTATTCGATCATTTTAGATCATCATATCCAATAAGCCGTAAATCACGAAAATACTGGATGATACTTTTCTTTTTTTTGTTCGATGCATCCATAATAAATGCATATATTACCTACAACTATACACATGTTGCGACCCTTCACGGACACCGAGAATTTAGGTTACGCTTAGCACGTGCCCTAATAGATAATCACACAACACGGAAAGGTAAAGCACAAACAGGTGTACTTTTTAAAAAAGATAAGAAAGGGGGTAGGTTTGGCGTGCCAGACGAAATTCGTTTATTGAATGTGGGCATACACTTGCCAGAAGAGACTAATACTTACAAAAGGTGTCGCTTTTGCAGTACCAAACAGAAAGAACAGAGAACAAAAATACAATGTTCCGCCTGTGGAGTAGCTTTGTGTGCTAAAAATTGCTTCAAAACCTTTCACACTGTTCCACCTCAATAATATTATTTTTCTTGGTAATTAAGTTTTAGTTTATATTAAAACTATATACCATTCCTTACGTTGTTGTTGTATTTTGTAACTTTATTCGCTCATATTACAGTATTTTTTTCAATTTTTATAATAAGACAAAAAAGAAACAAGTAAAGTCGGAGCAACTTACATGTATAGAACTTGTAGTAAAAATAATAAAACACGTACGCAGGTTGTTCAAAGACTAAACTTTTATATCTTTTTTAATACATAGACAATTAACATAATTGCACACATTTCCTAATAGATGGCGCTAGTAGGCTAAAAACAATTTTATTTTGATATTTAACTTTAACAAAAAATATATCAAAAGTTGAGAGCTATTCCGGATAATGGGAAATAATTTCCCACTTAATTATATTTTGCTTTGAAATACCGGATACTGGGAAATAATTTCCCACTGCAAAACCCCCATTTCCCCCATTTTTATAAAAAAAGGATTTGTTTTTCGAAATCTACGGCACCCACTTACCTAAAAGCCGTGACCAGATTTCAAATTTCTCGAAAAAAAGTTTGTTTGATTAAGGGTTATAAGAAATTGTGTTTTATTCGTGAATGTTAATTGTAATAAATGATTTGAAGTATGTGTGTTACTGTGACCACGTAGCCTCTTCAACCTGTCGAATCACACTATACACGTTAAGACACCACAAAGCTTTACTTTAGAGCATACACTAGAGCTTAACTTAAGTTTAGATCATACACTAGAGCTTAACTTAGATTTACGTCGTAGTTTCAAATGGGCTTTTGTGACTTTTGTTACGGATGTAAAAACTTCAATATTAGGCGCGGATTTTCTTTCGAAACACAAACTCTTAGTAGATTTAAATAAAAAGAAGTTAATTGATTGCGTCACGGACTTAGATATAAATACGATACAGATTTCAAATTCAGGCGAAACCGCAGTATATTTAGTAAATAAAAATCACCCGTATAGCAAAATCTTAGAAAAATATCCCGACATTTTCCGCCCGATGTTTTTACAAACTCCAGCGAAACATGACGTCACGCACCGCATAGAAACAAACGGGTCAACCTATTCACTCCAGACCTCGACCTCTTCCGCCCGATAAATACAAAACCGCGAAGTTAGAGTTTGAAAAAATGATGGAGAAGGCTATTTGTAAACCATCCAACAGTCCATGGGCGAGCCCTTTACATGTCATCAAGAAAAAGGACGGATCCTTACGCGTGTGTGGCGATTACCGCAGATTAAATTCAGTTACTGTACCCGATCGTTATCCTATCCCGCGCATTCAAGACTTTACTTACCAATTACACGGCAAAACCATTTTTACAAAATTAGATCTCAAAATGGTACATACTTCTGGATTCCAATCCAGAAGGAGCAATAATTACCCCTTTTGGATTATTCGAATTTAATTGCATGACGTTTGGATTACGCAACTCCGGTCAAACGTTCCAGCGGTTCATGGACGAAGTACTTCGCGGACTCGACGACATTGTATTTTGTTATGTCGACGATTTACTTATTCATTCACGCAACGAACAAGAACACCGCACACATATCGACTTGTAACACTTAACATTGATAAATGCTAGTTTGGGCGCGAAACGATACAATTTTTAGGATACCAAGTTTCATCAAACGGTATTAAACCCACTAACGAACGCATTCAAGCAATAACAAATTATCCAAAACCTAATTCAATTCAAGAACTACGCCGATTTTTAGGCATGATTAACTTTAATCGCAGTCGTTTACCTCATCAGTCAGAACATCAATTTTTATTAAATAAATATAAATATTATATTGCATAGTAGTAAAAAAAACGACAAAACGCTGACTCAATGGACGTCAGAGTCCGAAAAAGCATTTGAGCAATGCAAACAAAGCATACTCAATGCCACGACTCTGACGCATCCCATATCATTCCATCCAATAATGAACATATTTGTTTTTATTATATATTTATTAAATGAAAGGTATATTTGCCTAAATATATATAATTTTCTTAAATTATGCAAACTGTAAAGGCCTCCCACAAGGGTCAGTCTTAAGCCGTTTACTATACAACAATCATACTCATGGCTTGGATATGTCATTTAATGATACAATTAATATAATTCAATATGCTGATCAATCGATCTCTTAATGTATACTATTCATGGTAACATAAGTGCTGCTTGCAATTTGCTAAATAGTGTCCTTACGTTTTATTTCAATTATCAGTTGACCAAAGTGTTGTTACTTTTACTAGTTCGAGAACTAGTCTAATCATAAATATTTCATTCGATAACAAAGTTATACCAATACAGAATCAAGCAAATTTTTTAGGAGTTATCGTAGATAGTAAATTGACAGGGAGTAATCACATTGATTACATATGTGCCAAGTGTGAAAATATATTAAATATGTTGAGATTTCTCTCTGATGTTTGGTAGGGAGCTCACTCCTTTTGTATGAAATTGGTGTACAATGTGTTGCTGATAAGTATTCTCGATTACGGAATGTTCTTGTTAGAAGGTAATATAACTGCGCTAAGAAAATTAGATAACATTCAATTAAAATGTCTTCGCATCATACTAAGCGCTACGAAATCAAGACCTATAAATGCCCTTCAGGTTGAAGCTTGTGAACCTCCATTAAAAATCAGAAGACAATATTTACCTGATAGAATCCTTTTCCCAAAGAATTAGTTTAACCAAATAAACCTTTATTCATCAAGCCGGCCATATTATTATTTCGTGTCATGCAACGTGGAGAAGAAAGTGACAAAAACCGTTCTTAAGAACACCAAGGGAACGCTTCTGCGCCGACACATAGATAAAGTACTTTTACATTTAAAGTCATTTGACCTCGAATCCAGAAACTATGTATTTGCACCATTCTATTTTATCCCCTTAAGATTTAAGGTTAATGTTAACTAAAAAATATATATATCACAGATGAAATATTAGATTTAGAACAAAGAAGTTACTACGATATTATTAGCTTAGGTTCATATTATATTGATAAGAAAATCTTAGGTGTGCTAAATTTTCCTATAACCTAACCGTCAATATTTCAACTTTATAGACTTTGTCCTATACCAATAAGCATTTACATAATATAATCCTTCCTTCCTTTCTTTATGCATCAATTAAGTAGATTCGTCTTGCTCACTACATCCATATCCATGCAGATAGAAGCTCTTATAGAATTAGATAGCCAACATTACATATTCTCTTTCCCGAAGCCTTCAAAAGTCAAGTTTTCATGTAATTATGAAAAACTGACTAACACCAAATTATATTTCTAGGTATGGCGTGATCTCAGAAATAATATTAAAAAGAAAGTTGCACACAACGCTAACGAGTTTCGAGGCATTGATCCAGGAAGCAATGGCAATAGACCACCAATTTGACGGACATTGAAGAGCAGTTTCTATCTGAGATAGGTCCTTTGGACTGGTAGATGTCCCGACATAATTACCGCATGTAATATTATGTGTTGTTTGTTATCAGGATAATAAATTAGTTGTTGTCTTAAAGATCCCGCTTATCCTTCCTCAAACATACAATTTAAATCATAGAATTTCATTTCCTGTACCTTGTGATATTTCTGTTTTAGATACCTACCTCCTTATTGCACCGAACACACCATATTTGGCAATAACATTGGATAGGCTATTTTACTCACAACTCTCGAGTATTAGTGAGTGTTGAGAGATCAAGGACAAATGGTCTGTGTGTCCATTAGGAAATGTTCATTCCACTGTAGCCAATCCAACCTGTGAAACTGTTTTAAGTACGGAGGTAGTAAATAAAGTACAAAATCGTGCCAAACAAGAGCAAATCGTGGGTCAATTGACATTTTCCAGAAGATTACCAACAACCGTTGGATTTTTGTACAATCAGACCCTGTAAAATGTCATAATTTGTAATGTCACTGATAACATAGACGAAATCTTGTTTGGTTCGGGCATCCTTCATTTACCTAAACTTTGTAAAGCCTACTTCAAAACTCTTACTTTTACATCTAGTGATAGTTTTACTTCTAATGTTTCGTCACCAGTTTCTACCTTCGGCTTTGTACAAGACTGTTGCGATACTTCTCATAATCTCAATAAGACAATTTCCAGTATTATCCCTTTCGTAAAGTTGAATGAGCTTAACAATCTTGACTCTCTTCTTAAAGCTAGTACTCAACTTAAGGATTTCGAAGACGAACTGAACCGAATTTCAATGCTTTCTCATCTGGAAAGGTATTCTACACATTATTTATCATTAATATATACAATTTCGTTTTTTATAGCAACATATTTAATTTATAAGTGTAGAAGGTTAGTACATAATAATGGCTCAGGTTGTTGCGTAACAATCTATAATAAAAATTATTCCAGTCAAGTCAAGAAAGGAATAAGGAGTAGTAATTCTAACACTATTCGAAACTTTACGTCCGATTCCTCAGAGGACAATGAGGATATATCTGTTTCGCTCAGTCATCCATCTCCATATCATACTTAAAGAAATGTAAATATATAAGTAGCTCTAATTCTAGTTCTTTCATTTTTTAATTGTATTGTAATAATGATTACGTTATAGTAATAGTTTTGTAGGCTATTTAATTATTGTTAATTTCATATTGTGCTAAGTTCTAGTAGTAAAATGTTTTAAATATGGTTCAAACAAATAAAGAAATTAGTTGTGTTTTTGTTTTATTTAAGCTTAATAAGATTTGTTTGTGATGCTCCCGACGAAGTTTAAATTCAGGTACATTGATCATTCCTAAGTCTGTAATCATCAATCTTAACGAGGGGGTTGTTATATTACATATTCTTTGACCAAGCCATACATTTATAAACGCTTAATTTTCATTGGGTTTGCGTCATTCTAAATCGTAAAGATGCGATTCCACCAGTGTGCAGAACTGTGCGGCACTGCAATGCACATTGTGTGACACAAATGTTTATTCTGGTCGACTCACTAAAGCAAACAATAACAAATTGTGCGCGAACATTCTAGTAATGTTCTGTATACATTTGTGCGCGCACACACGCAGGCAGTGGACTCGCGTCGACGTGTACAAACCTGTTGTGCGCGAACTCAGTCTTGCTTCCGCTACGGGAGAGAAAACATTGATTTGTGCGCGTACACTATGGATTGGACGAATGATAAAATTATTAATTTTATTCAAGCTATTGAAACTTATCCTGTATTATGGGATTCTAGTCACAGTGATCATAAAAATAAAAACAAAAAACCCGACGCCACTCAAGAGTTGGCGCAAAGTTTCAATTGTGACTCGACTGAGGTAATGAGAAAATGGAAGATTATTTTGGCTCAATACCGAAGAGAAAAAAAGAAAATCGCGGACTCAAAATCTTCAGGCTCAGGGATTTTAGATATATATAAGCCGAAATGGTTTGCTTATGCATATTTGAATTTCTTTCATGGAAGGGATGAGCCGAATGTCAGCTTGAACTCACACGACGAAATAAATGAACAGGTAGGTACGTTTTAAATGTTTATTTTCTTTTGCAAGTTCCAAGCTTTGTCCATTATGAATAACGTAAACAAGCAGATGGAAGCAAAAAAACCTGATGACGAAGACATTTTTGCTGCAGCCGTCGCAACGAAATTAAGAAAAATTAGAGATGAGCGAACCAAGATTTTAGTACAAAGGGATATAGATAATTTATTGTATGACGCTATTATTGGTACTGGAAAATATGTTACAACTCCAATGCCTTCACCGTATTCAAATTCGTCAAATTCTCAGAGTCAAGGACCGGCTTCAAGTTTTCAGGTCCACGATAATGATTATTCAGATTTTACGTCATAATGATGAAACAATATCTTGGCATGAAATGTAATGCAATAAAAGTGACTAAAATAAAATGGTATATTATTTTTATTTTCTTACCTTAATATTTTCTTTCAACACGCTTATCAACGCCTTACAAGTCTCAGGTACAATCCGAGCAATAAGTTCTTTTGAAACTTTAAATAAGAACATTAAACTTGCAAAAGAATCTCCAGTAGCAAGATATCTTAAGGTGATTGCAAGCCTTATTGAAACAGGGACACATTTTCTGTAGTTGGTATCTTGCTTAGCAATAAAAGGACTAGTTGCATTAACCAGCAACTCAAAATCTTGGCAAGATATACGTGTGAAGTTTTTAAATCCACTCAATGGATCTATTTTTATTTCTTCTAGAAATTTATTCGTTTCTTCATTCCGTCGCTGTAGTAAAGGCCTCACCCAACATCGCAGTTTCTTCCTTCGTTTCTTTTTAAGTAGACTACATAGTAAAACACAAGCTGCAGCACAAAGCACTACGTTTTCCTGCCCGTTCATATTAACTACTGAACTGTCTTCGGCAGAAACTCTGCTCAGTGAACATGTTCGCGCACAAGTGTGCTGAACTGTGCGCTTACAAAAGTTACGTACAGCCTTACCAGTGGAGACGGAAGCCAAATGCAACACCAGCTTAGTACCTGCACTGCTGGAGTTTTGCACAAAATGTTTGCAAGCAAATGTGCTGCACACTATTTTGGTGGAATCGTACCTTAAGGTAAGCATTTTCCATATTCATAATTAATTCATTATTTTAATCAGACCGATTTTAGACTTCGTTGTGGGCACATATAATTTTTATTGTAATTAGAAAGTTGTATTTTAATAAAATATACAATTATAAATTTATAAAGTATTTTTTTTTAAAGCTTTTAAAGACCCACCCCGTAACAGTAAAGCTGGACAGGAGTGGTTAGATGGATTCTTAAAACGTCATAAGACATATCTTTACGAAAACCGGAGCCTACCTCCGCAGCCAGAGACCAAGCTTTTAATTGGCCTCAGGTAAGATTAATTAAATCCCGCTCGTCCTTCCTCAAACATACAATTTACATCATAGCATGCCAATTCCTGTACCTTATGATATTTCTGTTTTAGATACTTATCTCCTTATTACACCGAATTCACCATATTTGGCAATAACATTGGATAGGCTATTTCACTCACAACTCGCGAGTATAAGTGAGTATAAAGAAATTAAAGACAAATGGTTTGTGTGTCCGTTAACAAATGTTTATTCCACTGTGGCAAATCCAACTTGTGAAATTATTTTGAGTACGGAGATAGTAAATAAGACGCCAAAATCGTGCCAAAAAAGAGCGCTTCGTGGTTCAATTGACATTTTCCAGAAAATTACCAACCGTTGGATTTTTGTACAATCAGACCCTGGAAAATGACACATAATGCAATGTCACCGACAACGCTGACGAAATCTTGTATGGTTCGGGCATCCCTTATATACCTAAACTATGTAAAGCTCACTTTAAAACGCTTACTCTCACATAGTTTTTCCGCTAATATTTCATCATCAATTTCTAGCTTCCATTACGTACAAGACTGTTGCGATGTTCCTCACAATCTTAATAAGACAATTTCTAGTATTTCTTTAGTAAAGTTTGTAGCGACACAATATGCGTCTACATATTTGTTGAATAGCTTACATGCAGCGTTGCCAAAGCTTTTAGTCGCAATTCCCCCAAAATCAAAGTGAAATTTCCCAAATTGGGGAAAAAATTATACCTCAAAATGTTATATTCCCCACAAAATTCCCCACACACAGAAAAAATCAAAGTCCATCATTTTTTATTTACTTTATTTATTTTTGTACTTAATGACATAATGTTATTTACTATTGCCATATTTTGGCATTTAACATTTTGTTCGTTGGATTGAAATTAATAATACCACCCTGTTTTTTTATAGCAGATCTCGTGGTCATTAAGGAGATAATTGTGTTAGTGTCTAATCTGTTTCTTTTATCGGTTTTTATATTTTTTAAATCACTAAACTTCCTCTCCACTGATGCATTGGCGAATGGAAGTATCAATCATAACCGCAGCACTGTTTTTAAATTTGGAAACAAATCTTGAAGTATTTTTAAGATTAAATACTTTTCGCCAATAGCTTTCAGCGTCGTCGCCCGCATCAAGTCCGTTTTGGGCAAAATCGATCATGGAGTGAGCTCGCCATTCATTATCTAATTGCTGAACCGATACAAATTTTGTTAATATTGGAAATCGCTCCAGAACAGGTAACAAAGTTTTAACCATAAATTTTTGGACATGTACTGGATCCACAATCGGTATTATTTTATATAGATCGTCCGAAAAGTCAAATCTTTTGACTATGTCGAATGTCAATTCAATATAGAATTCTTGGCAAGTTCTGTAAAAATGAATACCTGAACGGGGTACATTTGCATCATTTTTCAAATCTCTCATACTTTCAGTCGCCTTTATACCAAAATACAGGTCCTCTAAGTTCAGAAAATATTTAATATTTCTGAACTCTGCGCTAAAATATGATTTAAGGATTTGATGTAACCCATTTTTAGATAGTTTGACGACAGTATCCTTAAGAAATTTTCCACTTCGGGTTTTAATGTGTGCAGGAGTGATGCTTCTTTCTGGAATTTAGTATTAAAATCTTAAACTCTAGATAAATTATAGTAAATCAGTTATTCATTGTCGTCAAGATATCTTCAGTAGTCTTTGATGGATCTGAAAATACTGATTCTGTGAAGTAGGCTTTCAATGGAATGTATTGTTTTAGAATTCTGTCTACACACGCTTTTAAAGAAAGCCAACGCGTTTGTGCTGGTGCCAAAATTTTATGTATTTCCACATGAAAGAACTCTTGAAATTCTTTAAATTTAAGTTGACGCTACGAACTTCGGCTGAAATAAGCTCCAACGGAACGCAAAAAATCTTCAACATTTCGCGGTAGTTTGAGACAAGCTTTAGATGCAGATAGATGAATCATATGACAAGAACATTTTATGAGGGCAATATATGGCAAGTCCTTCTTGAGAAATTGTGTTAAAATTGCTAGTAAATGGTTTAAAAAGAAGTTATAAGCAACACTAGCTTATCTGTTCTTGATATTAAGGTGGAAAGACCAAGAGAATTGAATAAAGTTGTGTATTAAGGCGGTATCTTTTGATGTTTACGTCGCCCGCTCAGTGCTACAGCGACAGTTGAAGCGCGCGGTTCTACGTCGTTAGTGTGTAATTTTACAAAATTGGTGTCGGCGAATTCGTACGTGAAACAAAAGTAAGTATTTGATTTGTTTTATTTACTACAAATTTTATGCAGATACCTTGTTATTGATAGTATGCGGTACGATGTTAGTTAAAATTTAAGCTCCAGACTGCTTATAATTGTGCATTGATTTATTGATTGTATTTAATTAAAATAATATTTTTAATGATAATACTTGTATAATAATTTACTTTGCATGGACTTTTCAGATGTCGGAACAACGGAGAAAGTGGAAAGATAAACTTAGAGATGACTGTTGTATTGAAAAAACTCCAAAAAAGGCAAAAGTACAAATTCTGCACCAAGACATATATTATAAGGAACAAGAAGGAAAGTTAGTGCTCGTAAAAAGTTTAAACTACTATAATAACAATAAGCATGATCAGGAACATAAAAGTGAAAAGTTAAATGACGTGTGTATGCAATTGGAAAATGAAACTGTAACAACTCCTGTTCAAAAACTCAAAGATAATAATACTACAGTAAAAAATTTGACACCTACATTTAGAAATCCTAAAAATTATTTAGCTGCCACTTCTAAATTTATAAAAGATATAACAATATTAAGTGAAGACCAAGATAATGCCAATAGCAATGTAAATCAACCTTACAGCATTACATCTGACAGCCATCTAACTGACTTCGAAGGAAATAATAATAGTTTTGATAACCCTGTTTTTAACATTCATTCTGAAAATCAAGAAACCACAGAAAAGGTATTAGATTACATCAACTACATTACAGAGAAGATGATACAGATGAAGATGATTAATCTATAGATGCAGCTTAGTGATTTTAATTATTTATTTTATGACTAGTTATATTATTATACTGTTTTGTTTAACAAATGCGTGTTAATTTTATACTAGAATATTTTTCTAATGATGATTATTATGATTAATTTTCTTGCTCCTATGATAACTAT
The DNA here is from genome assembly GCA_001586405.1 of Phoebis sennae. Classification (NCBI taxonomy): domain Eukaryota; kingdom Metazoa; phylum Arthropoda; class Insecta; order Lepidoptera; family Pieridae; genus Phoebis; species Phoebis sennae. Next base: position 12,393 of record LQNK01000984.1, read on the forward strand.
GATCATTTATTTTCCTGTTCCTATGAAGAATGATTATGTTTTGTGATTTTCAGCAATAAACACTTTTAATATCTATTTGGTTTTCTAATTTGTACCTACACTTCATTTTAAAATTTACGTATTATTTTACCGTATTAAGTCTAATACAATTTTGTGGTATGCAAAAATAGCAAGTCTTTCCGTTTGCAGCATGACTAGGAGACGAGATTTATTATAAAATGTGACTACAGCATACTGTTAGACGGCGCTAGACTGGGTAATGTTGATTACCACATGTTCGCTTTCCCAAAAAAAAGGTGTTTTATCTAGTTTCATACAAATTGACTTGAAATGATGACGTTTTAACCGTCTGTAAGAAATATTCAAATTGTCGTAATCAACAAAATATTTGTAAATATTTATTTGGTTTCAGACATATAAGAATATTCCCTTTATAATAATAAACCTTGTGTGAAAAATTTACAAGTGTAGGTTAATAGGCAAGTTATGATTTTTTTTGTAAAAGTGCAAATGTTTTTTAGCTCTGGTGAACATTTTCGTTTTTGTGGACTACAACGTTTTCGCTTTTTGCCGTTGATATGATTTTATTTGCATGTTAATGTATTAGGTACCTGTTACCTTAAGATTATACATTGTGTATATTTTTTAATTAATAATGTTTCTCGCAGTCGCGCGCGCAAGCTCCTGCCGTGCGTACGTGCGTAAAAACGGATGCATACAATTCGTTGTGTTTCTTCGCACAAGAATAAACAATGGTGCAGTGCAAATTCTGTAAATTATCATTGGGCCGAGTGAAGGGTGAAACAGCAAAATGTAACGGTTCGTGTGAAGGTGTGTTTCATAAGAAATGTGCAGTCAAAATCAAGGCGTTTAGGCGACGGGGAGGTGTGACGAATGTCAGTTAACGCTGCCGGAAGAATCCTCCATAACGGTGGACCTGACAAAAGCTTCAGTAGAGAAGATTCTAGCAGCTGTTAATGAGAAACTAGCCATTGTGTTCAATATGAAACAAACATTAGAATCTATGTCCAATGACATAAGTTTCTATGCTGAGAAATATCAAGAATTAATTGATGAAAAGGAAAAAACGGACAAAAAAATCAAGGCGCTAGAGTACAAAAATATACATCTTGAAAACAGTAATAAAGCATTGGAGGAGAGAGTGGCCACCCTAGAAACTTTATATATTTCAGCTCCTGAACCTCCATATCTAATAGAGCCTATCAATGAAAGAATACAGAAAGAAAAACTGGTTGGTATTTTCATGTCATATGGCATTGATTGCTAGAACAATAACATTTTTAAAATGTATTGATACCACAGTTTTAAGTAATGCATAAAAATGATATATTTTTAGGTCCCGATACAATGGCATTTCCAGGAGTTTTACCATCTATTGCTGTAAAAAATAAGTAATGCACAAAATTTGGGTAAGTTTTGTTCATTTTTGTCTTTTATCAAGAATTTATAATTTTAAAATACAGATAAACTGATTAAGCTTATGTATAATGTTTGATTAATGTTACATAAAGGCGGCAAAGAATTAAAATAATTAGCAGGATTTCTTAATTCTTCTATTATATTTAACTCTTCTAAACTGCAAAATAATCAAGTTTATTCATTTCACTGAAGAGAGTTTGCAGTAAAGTACAGAAGCTCACTAGGGCAGAGCGAGTGCTGAAACATAAAATATTAGCAGCCAGAGAAAGAATTTTAAAATTAAAAAGTCAAGCTAAAAGGCAAACAGCTGAAATAAAGAAGGCAAAAAGATTAGTAAATAAGCCTGCAGTTATAGACTCACTCAAAATTGTTCAATGACTGCAAAACTTCTCATGAACTTACAGTTGCGAGAAGACAAAAAGAAAAAAGAGGAGGCGTTTTACAATATTGGAGAAAATTGCAGCACTGTCTATTTTTAAACAAAGTCCAAAGGCATATAGGTTTTTGAGAAAAAACTTTACTTTACCTGCATCTCAAACTCTTATCAAGCTACTCCAGAGGTGTAATTTGAAACCTGGATGCAACTCAATTGTTTTCAACAATTTAAAAAATAGAGCAGAGAATATGACACCGAAAAGTTGTGTGTCATACTTTGATGAAGTGTTTATAAAGGCTTGCTTAAATTATATTAACAGAAAAGACCACATAACAGGTCTAGTCGATAATGGTTTACAAAGAATGGCAGTTTGCAGATCATGCACAAGTTTTTATGGTGCTTAGACTTGTCCACAATTATAAACAAGCCATTTATAACGGTGCGTACAGATTATGTAACATAACATGTTCTACAACATTGTTATGTAACATGTTTTAGATAATGACACTGAATGTTATAAAACATGGTTTAGTAACATGTTATTGATATGTACAACATGTTATATAACTTAGTCACGTATGATCGCGCGGGCGCAGCGGCGGGCGGGGCGGAGGCGTCAGTGTTCAAGTAGGCTTTGACGAGTATAGACGTGTTAAATTTTTGGTTATTTTTAAAATGGTGTGGATCAAAGAGAACTGCATTACTGATAGAGTATTTTAAAGAAAAAAGAGAATTGTGGGATTCGACAAGTGAACATTTCAAGAATCGCAACAAAAACACGACGCATGGATGTATTTGGCTAGTAAGTTCGATACAGAAAAGTGTTGTTGAAAAGAGATGCGAAGATTAATTGGACAGTTTCAAAGAGAATTAAGATAACCTAGATCGGGGGCAGGAGCAGAAGAAATTCCGTCAAAATGGTTTCGATTCAAGTTACTATTATTTTTAAAAGATAAAAATAAGCGGGTATTTCAGAGGTAAAAGAATTTCTTTTTATGATAATATTTTAGATTTAAGTAAATTAAAAACACACACAAAGCACGCCGCTGCCAGTGCGCCGTCCACGCACAAGCGACGAACCAGCTATCGAGCCCAAGAGGGCCTGCACGAAGACGACGCCCGAACATCCGCGTCAACCGACGCCACCATCTGACGCCCCCGCTCGCAAGGAGCGATACCCACCTATTGTGGTGGAGCACTTCCCCGACTGGGTCAAGCACCTGAAAGAGATCAGGGATAGGCTCGGTCGGACTCCCAACGCACGGCCGTACGGCAAAGGTATGCTCTTCATCCCGTCCGGCGCAGACGAGTACCGGACTATTCAAGACTACCTCAGCAGCGTGGAAGGGGTGTCGTGTCATTCCTACGCACCGCTGAAAACGAGACCACTCAAGATCGCCGTGAGAGGCTCCCCACATAGCACGGACCCAGAGGAGGTCATGCATGTAAAACTTGGCCAGTTTTTTTTGGAGCGCTCATTACGTGATGCGTCATATATAAAGTATATAATCAAAGTAAATTCATTGTGTTGTTGTTATTATTTTAGTTTAATAAGGTGTATTTTTGATGCTCCCGACGAAGTTTCAATTCAGGTACATTCCTTGATCTGTAATGATCAATCTCAACGGGGAAATTGTTATATAACATATTCTTTGGCCAAACCATACATGTATAAACGCTTACTTTTCATTGGGCTGACCTCATTCTAAATTCTAAGGAAAGCATTTTATTTCTATACTCGTAATTAATTTATTATTTTAATCAGACCGATTTCAGACTTCGTCGTGGGCACATATCATTTTTAATTATAATAAGAAAATTGTATTTTAAAAATATGCAGTTTTGAATCAATAAGTCTTTTTTTAAAAGCTTTCAAGAACCCACCCCGTAACAGCACCTTATAAGTCTGAGCGTGGAAAACATCAAATAGACCAAATCGTATTTCAGATGAATGGATTTCCAAAGTTAACTATCATATAAAGTCTTGACAAGAGTTATACACCCCGATTGTCGTTTTGAAGACACGCACTGTTAACCATGGCTGAGAAGCAAGAAATATCCCACGAGAAAGCAACATCGCACCAGTCAAACCAAGAATATATCAACGCTGTTTCCGTGCATCAGATCAATCCAGACTTCTACCATTCTGACGCTAATATCCCAAAGCGTGGTTTATTCAATTTGAAGCCGTCATTGACCCCATGAAGATTAAGGTTCCGCTACTAACTGCAGCAACTGCAACCAACGGACCTGCAACATATAATGGACATCCTGTAAAACCCGCCCGCTTTTCTGAAACGTTGAAGAAACGCCTACTTGCCGCTTACGAAAAATGCGACGTAGAGAACGTTCAGAAGCTCATCAGCGGAATTATAACAATGAAATGATCCCGTCATATTTGACTACATCCACTTCACTTGTCTCCTTAAGGATATCACTTCCCAAGGATCTTCCTTAAGGATGGCCCACAAAGAGATGAAATTGAACCACGTAATGAGGTTGTCGCCCTGCGCGATTAAATTTCATTATTATAGGTCTATTGTGGTTTCAAACGTAGACATACGTCGTGGAGCGCAACGTGAGACGTTCGACAAGGACAACGACACCGCCAGTCACTGACCGCGCCACACCGCGCCCCGCCCGACCCGCGCCAGCCCTAGAGAAACGGACACACGTAATTGACCCAGCATCGAGCAGCTACGCGGCTGCCGACCAAGAGCGAAGAGTTGTGGCCCCGTGGTGTCGTGTTTCGACGGTTTCGACGTTATTGGACACTGCCAGTGAGTCAGAAAAGTAACGGTTAATATAACTATATGAACTAATATGCGTTGTTTTCTTTATGTAATAATATTTTTATTTTATACACATTATTATTTGCAGGTCTTCAAATCACGCGTCAAGGATACTGGCACTAATGCCACCAATTAAGGCTACATCAGATGTAGAAAGAGAAACAAGTTCAGATGAAGACGTTAGATTGAACACAAACCGCGAAGAAGTTGAAGAGTTGTCGTCTGATGCACCAACCATACCATAGTCACTAGAAATCCTAAATATTTCTGATAGTGATAGTGGTAAAGACATAAATAATATATCTGACGAGATACCTAACAGCGAGCCTGACCAAGAACTTGCACTGCCCCTTACTCCACTAATGAACCAAGTGTAAAGGTACCCATAAACGGGAGGATTATCGTAACGATTCGTCGTTCGATGTTAAAAACGACGGATTGTATGTGTGTGGCAATATCGCATCCAATTCTCTGGTCGAACAATTATTGCACAGCAAGGTACAAGGTATTGCCTTTATCCCAAATAATTGTATTACTTACAGTCAGAATACCCGGCTAGTACCTAAATTTAAAACGATTGAAATCAACATTACCACTGTAAAACCCGAATTTAATATAATAACCGATGCATGCTGTAATCTAAATAAATTTGAATCAGTTAAGAGTAATAAACCTCCCATACATTTAAAGGATATAAATTTGGACGTATTTTCCTCGGAATCAAAATTAAAATTTAAAACTATTTCGGAAAGCGCTGACAAAATTTTAAATCAACATCCCATTTTGAAACATGAGGTACACTACTCTTCCGTATTAGTCTTAATTATATCTATAATGCTGATTATGTTATTTTTAAGTTTTTTGTACTCATTAAAATCGGCAGTCGCCTTTCTCATCTCCTTGCTCAGCCTTCCCAACCTGTCCCAGCAGAATCCATTCCAGATGAAACCCAAGATCCAAACGCCGGTCCAATGATACCCCCATTCCTTTAGCTAAAGTTAGAATTAATCTTTAACTCGTCTTCTCCTAAACTTCAACTCTCACTCCCTGAAGTTTAGTCTACCCCAGGGAGGTGTTATATCCGTACTCTGTATGGTATAATGCTCACCCTACTTAAAACCATCCTACTCATAATTTCTTAGCTTACATTCCCATTTCAATAGACCTTCCCAGTCAGTCACAATCCAACATCCTTCCTAATAAGACGGCTGCCTCTCATTATATTCGCTAATTAAAAATTAGTTTTTTAAAGCCCAAATCTAGGGAGACTCGTAACAGATCGATTGGAGATCGCAACAGGCAACCCCAAAAATATCGATTGCGATCTGAACATCGTTCGATATATCGTGTATGGCGTGATCGGATGCGATCTTCGTCAGTATGCATCTATCTTTCGCGCGAGAAGCACGTACCAACTCTGAAATTGCGAATAATCAGCTGTTCCATAATAAAATTTAAATACCTACCTACAAAACAAAATGTCCGGGTTGTACTATAACATAACCTAATCTGTTCTTCTTTTAATTAGCAGGAATAAGTCTGTGTGTAAGTGTATAAGGCATTATCTGAATATACTGATTATAAACTAATTTATACTGATTCATCCAAAATCAATGGAAACGTGTCAATTGCTATACCTCATATAAAATCTGGACATGGAGGTTTATTATTGCTACCTCACACAGTCAACCACGTGTGAGGTTCATGAATTTTTAGCCACACCTAAATTTAAAGTTAAACCGACTGCTCCATGAAAGAAGTCTCTAAATTACAGTGCCCAAGAAGTAACGAAAGATTTGTTTGGTGACAATGCTAAGAATTCCACATCACCTGGTACATCATCTGGTTCTTCTTCCATAATAAAGATATGCACAAAATCAGCAGTTACTGGCTGTACATGTGCACAACCTGCAGTGGCTGCTACACGACAGCCTAAACCTAAACCAAAACGTCATGATAACAAATCTTCTTCATCTTCTTGGTACTGTCCTGCTTGTAAAGAAGATAGAGTTGATGACATGCGACAATGTCTTGCTTGTGGCGTTTGGTACCATGAGCTGTGTGTTGGGACTCACACCCGATGAGAAAATATTTTACTGTTCAGGAGATTGATTAAAAAAAAAGATGAAAAAGGCTGATTAATATAGATAGAGAAATTTATTAAGTGTGATCTGGAATGACCAAATATGATTAAGAGGATCTCCTTACATTTGATATAAGTATTGAAAACGTTTTTTATTAATTAAGAAGTTTAATGCATACTTGTTTTTATTAAGACACAGGGTTCAAAATAAGGCCAAAGTGGCATTTTAGTTATTTGTGTTCATAGAAGTGTGATTTTTGTTTCTAAAAGATTTTTGTTTCATTTATTACAGTTTAATAAATATATATAAGTATTTCAAATTACCAGTGCATTTTTATTATAAACCTGCTAGTTAAGTAATAAAAAATAAGGTAGGCTTTATTTGGTGACCTTACCTTATATAGAGATATGGACAGACGTAGACTAGGTAAGTTGTTATAATTTTATTAAGTTTGTTAGTTTGTTACATGTGCATTACACTCACCTTACCCCCATATACCCCGCGCGCTACACCCGCACATCATATAAAAGGAACATCTTTGGTGGTACGAGGCTTTTTGCTCGACATCCTCCTATCGGGTCGACAACTGCGATTTAGCATATAAGCTTATATTGTAATTTGATTATTAAAGTATTTTTTAAATTAAATTGTTTTTTTTTTTGGGATCCACGACGTGCCCTCAATTAACTAGTTACTTAATATTTGTTAATTGTACTTATAATCAAATCATTCTCTCTTGCCACTCAACAGCGCCTACATTATTAAAGGATATGAATTTAAGCAAGAAAGGGAAACGCCTGATTCCGGCCGAGACGGCACTACAATATGTTTTTGTCAAAAAAAAACATCTTAATAAATGTTTAAAAATGTTATTATCCAAATTCTCCTAAATCTTCGGGTTTTTTTTTCATAAAAAAAAGTACCGGAAACAACATTGACATTAAGGAAAATCACCTTTCATTAATTCGTAGAAAATAATATAGAAAATGTTGCCAGTTAATAATTTCGTTTAATAAATCATCGATTCTATTTTAATCGATTATTTTTGATATAATTATTACGATGTTGATAATATTATTATTTTCCCCTAGTATTTTTAATGATGCTATAGTAACGATTAAATAAATTAATTAATTTTTAATTGATTTATTACATTGAATGAATTCTTAAAAGGAGATATGCTAAGACTATTGTTTAATCTTTCAATTATCATGACTTTACTTTTGTGAAAATACTTGATAATATTCTTATGTATATTATAATATACGTTAAAACTATTACATAAATAGCTAACCCAACAGTTAGATTGCTCTGAGCCCAATATAGAACTTCGAAGCCCAGTAACTTTATTAACTCTATCCACGAACTGTACATAACAGATTGGATCAATCCAGTTTTAAAAATTAAAACAAAATGTATTTTTAAAACGTGAAGAACTAAAAGCGGCTAAATTATATTATTATTTATCGAATGATAGTATGAAAACAATCGATATTGATATTTCGATATTCCTTATTATGTGGCAACATCGAATTTGACATAATATCATGACAGCTAGACTTCGTTATCATTTTAAAAATACGTGATTTACTGTTTTCGACTTTTCGCTTACAAGTGGTCCAAGTGGATTTGTTTCCAAACAGTAATACGCTATCAGAATAGACTTTGATAATCTTCTTACACTATAATTTACCGCAGCCTGAATATGGATCCCGATTCTGTTTCTTTCTACGACTAGAATATCTCGTATATCTCAAAAACCCGAAGTTTTTTTGATACCAAATCTTCAACCATTTCATTCCTTAAGGTGCTTATTATCATTTCCATATGATATTTATAAAGGTGCACCCAAAGCCAAAGTGTCTTTGGACAATGGGCATGCCCCTTTATACAGTGTCCAAAGGTTGTGAAAGAATACAACGCACATATGGGCGGTGTAGATTTAATGGACTCGTACTTGGGCAGATACAGAATCCGCATGAAAAGTAGGAAGTGGTACATTAGACTATTCCATCATCTTCTTGACTTGACTGTTATAAATTCGTGGGTCTTATATAAGCAGGTTTGCTATAAAAAGAAGATAACTGCGAAAGATATATTGAATTTAGCAGAGTTTAGAACAGAACTTGCAGATGTTCTATGTAAATATAAAATCCACACCCAACCTGCAAGAGGTCGACCAAGACCAAGGTGGTTATTTCTGATAGACCATCGCGTGGAACTCGGCCCAATTTTGAAGAACCAGGTGTGCCGACAGCCAGAAATATCGGCAATAACTCAACCCCGCGGGTTGCATACAATCGTGCTTCCTATCCAAGTAGAGGCTTATCTTCAAATATGCCAACGCAACAAAATTCTAGAGGTAGAGGATCTTTTCACATCTGAGGCTCGCGGCGCAAGCGTGAAGACTACCATAGACGCTCTAATGCTCCTAAAAATACAAAACCTAGACAAAAAACGGTACAGACAATGACTCGAAACAAAGAGACATGTATTTTGTCGTGAAAAACACGTGGCATGACGTCGACTAGTGAGGGGAAGTTATCGATAGATGTCGATAGTGAAGTTTTCAAGATGAGCGTGCGTATCCCACCTTTTTGGCCCTAGGAGCCGGAGATTTGGTTCGCCCAGGTGGAGGAACAATTTTCAATTAACCAAATTACCAGCGACCAGACCAATTTCAATCATGTAATAATTCAACTTGATCATAAATATTCTTAAGAAAGTTTAACTAATATAAGGGGTGGCACTGTTCCCTGAGATACTGGTTACCACCTAGTTCAGGGGACAGGGCACTATTGTATAAGCGATATCTAGTTTTTTAGGATAAACTTTATTTTATTTTATTTTTATTTACTACCAAAATACCTTGAAAGAGCTGCTCATTAAACGACTTACTGAATCAAATAATCAGAAGAAAATGAAACAGCTGCTGATGCATGAGGAGTTTGGAGTCAGGAAACCTTGTCGATTCCTTCGACGCCTGCAAAGCCTGGCAGGATCTGATGTCCCAAATGGACATCAGACTTCCTTAAAACCATTTGACTCAGCGTCGCCCTTATGGCACGCAGACAGTCTTGGCGGGTTAACCAGGAACGGTTACAGAGGACCGAGTTAATGTCATAATCTAAGGACTTTGGATGTTTATTTTAAATTTTCTTTGATTTTAGCTATGAGCGACGAGGCTATAGAAAATTTGCTTAATTTGGAATTAAATAAAAAAGCTATTGATTTAATTGAGGTGTAGTGTGTAGACACCCTTATTTAGATTTAGCTTAGCTTAGCCTTTAAGTATAATGTTATTTAGGTATAAACCAGTCATCAATCAGTGAACACGTCTTATTTTAATCCTCCCATTGCAGAGAAGACCACGAGGAAGCAATACAGGAATCTCAATTGGTATGAGCTGAGATATGGTCGCGTTGAAAGCATTTAAAGTTAGTAGGTGTCCAGATGACTCCTTAGTGTCCTAAATCCTGGGAGCAAAACTGCCTGAAAATTAGAATTAGCTGTAATAAAGTTAATACAAACGGTACTAAAGAAAAAAATTAAGCCTTGTGGACTGTTCCTGTCACCAATTATCTGCTGTTATAGAAGTAAAATGTCCAACTAACAACATCAACAAAAATATATCAAATATAGAAAAATCACTGTCAAATATTTGGCACAACTGCAACTGCAAATGTATGTGACAAATCTAAAAAATACGTTTGTTAATGTTGATGTTGTTTTTATAGAATTTGATGATGGATAAGTTACGTGAACGGATCCCTAATACATCGCTGACACTGTGATTCACGCGGGGACACGTATTGCCGATTTGACTAAAGAACTTTCCCATAACGTAACTAGATAATAAATCATTAAAATATGTAAGTCTCTAAATTTCTTTATCTCAATCTCTTAAATAAACTTTATGTAACTATAAAAATACCTTTAATTGATCCCAATTCCCAACCCGAAAAATTGGTCCTTGGAACCAGATCGTGAAACAGCGGAACCAGGACGCATGTGCAAAAAGTGTGTGCGTTGTTCTGGTTTCAGTGGATGCAATCACATCTCGACCCCGGTGCCTTGGAAGGACACCATATCTCATCAAATCTACGGAATATATCATCTCGCCACACAGCGAAGTTAAAGCTGACCAAGGTAGGTACTTGGGTAGCCAGAATATCTTCCATTGTAGACAACATGTCTACAATGGAAGATATTCTGGCTACCCAACAGCAGGTTATAGAGGCTTTGGATAAGCATTATCTGAATTTTAAGAAAGATGGAGCGGAAAAACTCCCGATTATATGCGACGCCGACTAGAAACCGTGGAACAATATTTTATAGATATTCATAATAATTACGACACTTTTATCGTTTGTCATCTTTTCTTCTTATCTTTCAAAATTTTTTACAATAAGATGAGAAAGACTTGGAAAAAAAGATGTGGTCCACAGCACACATAGAGAAGACAAACCCTACAATTGAATTACTAATTACTAATTCAATTAAATGAGGGTACTCACGCTGGGGGCCGTCACCGAGTAATAATCGTTTTGAAAGGAGAACGAGAGGAATAGCTGCGGACGGCTGGCCTAGTGTCAAAAAAATCATACACTGTGCACCCAAAATACACTGAGTGTTACCATCTTCGTTCGTACCATCAACATTTAATGATATTCTACATCATACATTTCAGTTTGCTTGCAAAGTTTTAAATTTGCAATTGTCTTGCAAGGTCTTCTCGAAAAAAAAAACGATCACCGGCATGCAGCGTTGGAAGAAGCGTCGTAATAGCAATAATCACCGTTGAGGATTCATGAGCTTTTCCCAATTATCTTGGTGTTTTATCAAATTTCCGATTCGTTACTTTTATTGGATTCTTTTAAAAGAGACTCTCAGAAGATTATTTACGACTACTTGAGCTACAAGCAAGTGGACAATACAGATTACCTGAGAAAAGAAATGTTTACCCTTAGGTGGACTTCCAATAAAAGTGTACGGTTTGCTCCAAGTAAACAAACTTGCAGATTTAGAGAACATGAAGCTATTAATGTAATCCAGTTACGACATACTTTTAATACAAGAGCAGGTAAACAGAAATGTAGTTTTACTAACAGATGAACAAAGATTAGTCTATGACCAAATAATGCAAGCTGTTAATGAAAATAAAGGCAATATATTTTTCCCAGATGCTCCGGGACGTACAGGTAAAATTTATCTTATAAATTTGCTTTTGTCTTAAGTCAGAAGTAACTGCGATATTGCTTTGAATGTCGCATCCTCTAAGATTGCTGGAACGCTATTACAAGGCGGACGCACTGCTCACTCCACATTAAAATTACCGCTTAACCTTTCTCGCGTTGAAGAACCTACATGTAATATCCCAAAGCAGAGAAATATCGGGGAAATACTAAGGCAAACAAAAATTATAATCTAGGACGGAGTTCCAGAGTAAATATACGCCAGCGAAACTACTTGTTGGAGCCAGTTCAACATAAATTGATGTAAGTTTGCAAAATTGTTACGCGCATTAAATCTTTTAAAATCATTACTTCTGCACAAGACTACATTTAATCGAATTCAGTTCTGAGAAACGGTGCCAGCGCTTTTTTTTTTAATATTTATCACAGCCATCTGTCTCTGCACTCTAGAGCATTGCTACAAGTGGTCAATGCTCTCATAATCACGATGAACGGCAAGCTTTTAAAGAAAGGTAATGTTGTTTTCTGTGTACTTATAATTTTAAAATTTACTCATTTTTATCAATAAATTGATGGCATTTTAGTAGCAATGATTAGACTTAAGCTACATGAAGAGAGGTATTATTGCAGAAAAGGGCACCATGCCAAGAATATTCTTATTGTAAGTGCCTTATTCTAATATTTAGGGTAGATCCCATAATAATCGTGATTCATACATGAATGACAATTATTAAAGGCGATTTAACAATTTCAGATAAATTATGCTGATTTAAATATTATTCACGTGTACGTCACATTTGGGGGTAGGGGAGACCGAGGGGTTTTGAAACAGAGGTGAGATGAAACAGTCCCGATTTCTCGAAA
>LQNK01000986.1:0-23109 GCA_001586405.1 Phoebis sennae
TTTTTTATGTAATATGGCAAGGGGAGCATGCGATTCACCTGATGTTAAGTGACTGACCGCAGCCCATGAACATCTACAACAGCAAAGTATCGCAGATGCAAGCTTGAAGGAAGTGGAGGGGATAGGGAGAGGATTAATGATGGGAAATTGGCAACAGGATGGGAGAGGAATGGGATGGGAATACAGGGCTCCGGTCACCCGCTCAAAATACGAAACACAGTGCAATACTACTTTAGATTGTTTTACATTTTAAATGACCACGGACTCCAAAAAAAATCCTAGTTTATCACGAAGCGGATTAATTTAACTGAATATTTATTTCAAAACACGTAAAATTTTTGATTGCCTGTCCTTTTTGGGCATATCCACTAGAATACAGAAGTGATAATGCGTTAACTACTTGTTGTTACGGTGTCAAGGTTACACTTTAATAACCCATCCATTTCTCATCCGCACCGCACACCGCTTGACCCGCATTATCGCGATGATTAAGGTGATTGAAGCAAGGAAAGTAAGAGGTCAGATTGCTTTATATTTAGCTAAGTACGCGTGGGACACAGGTTTCCACATAGTGCAGTAATTAAGACGTAATAGAGGTAACTTTTTTGTGGACTGTACAATGTTGCTGATGGTTTACGAGTATTTATTTTGTTTAATGAGAATTCTAGTTATCACAAACCAAACAAATATTACAATTAGTTGAACGGGTTGATTTCAATTATTGCTTTATTATGAACAAGATTTGGTTAAAGGTTTTGTACTACATGCCTTTTTAATTTTAGACCGAATTCTCTTTAACTGACATTGTTTTTATAAATTGAAAAATAATGTCCACTCATTGGGAAGAGCCGTACCTCTATCAGAATCAGAAATATTGTAGGTCCCTTACCAGATTTGACACTCGTGAGATACATTAAAAGAAATAAATATAGGAATATGAATTCCTCCAAAGATAAAAGTTAAAGGGAAAAAACATCGATTTTATAAAGTGTTTTTATCGTAATGACTGGGCAAGATTTGTTGGGTTTCGTCATGCCTGTCGTCTTTATGGGGGTAGTGTCGATTGAAACGTCTCTCGCAAATATTTGACAGGCTTTTAATTACAGTATGCTATTAAAACGATTTTTTTTTCTATTTCATCCTGATACGCATTGCTGTCTACCTTTTACCAGTGGTAGCCTGGCAAAAGTCACTGTTTAGTGACCACCTGTTATACTACTACTTCCGTATTTTTTGTAAATTTATATAATACTGCTCACACCCGCGGTTTCACTCGCGTTACTTCGGATCCCATGGCAACTTCACTATTAAACGTAGCCTATATTTTATTCTAAACCCTTACCTACATGTATACCAAGTTTTATCATAATCAGTAATTTTTGCGTGAAAGAGTCACAAACATACTCACAAACTTTCGCATTTCTAACATTATCAGGATTATTTTTTATTATCTGTGTGCTGTAATATAAAATAAAATAAATAGTAAATAAAGCTCATATAGCACGTATGATGTAAGGCGTCTTTAGCATCATTCATTACACACCTTCATTAACCGTTTGCCCCCGGGTAAGTAATTAGCTCTTTTGCCTAATCTCATTACAGTCGCTTTCTCCTGAGAAGAGCAAATATGAGTGACGGAATAGCCAATGATTCATTAAAAGGGGGTGATTAAACGTAATCTTCAACACCTATAGGGTTGCCTGGAAGAGATCGCTCTTTAGTGATTAGGCGGCCTATTTAAAATATTTATTTATTGATCTATTTATAAAGTACACCTAATCTTTTCCTTATCATGTTGTTAGTATTAAGCTTTGGTGCGAAATAAAGCATTTATTCATTCATTCATTTCATATTTTTTCTGACCGTTTTGTGGTTGCATTGTAAACTGGCGGTATTATTATCTTATTGATGCACAGGGGTGCACCATTATCAATACAGGGGTATCTTAGAACACTTAATTCATCTGCCCTGTGTCTGATCTCTCTCTGGTTGTATTGGTCTCCTGTGCCATTGGGCTATGAGAGTAAAGGAGAGATTGCACTTAAATTTCCGTCGATACTTGCGAACTGTAATATAATAAACTGTAATATATTATATTGTTAACACTCACACTAAGACAATATTACACACGATTTCCACAATCTTCATTGCGTGTTTTATACCGCAGAAGCAGGAATGCAAGAGCTCAACACAAATAAAAATGCATCAAAAAATATATCGAAGTCCCTTTTGAGATTTACCACCAGAATGGGATGAGGAAGTTATCATTATTATAGTTTACGAAGGAGCAAAGTTCGTCCCTTTAAATCTTAAAAAAAAAGTATTGGTCTAAAGTAAAAAAACCGATAAAGATACCCTTACAGCGATTTTCAATATTCTATCTATCCCTTTTTTTGCTTAAAAAGTCAGGCATATCTTTGCACTTACTTTGATTTCAATATGCTGTCGACGGATAGCCTTTGTTATGACTTTTGATAATTAAATGTCATTACAATCTATCCATAATCGTTGATACATTATTGAAAACGGCCGTTAGAGAATCAATGGTAATAACATTAGTTCCAGTACCAACAGATCACGTCTTCACTGGGGATCGAACCCAGGATGTGATGGTTGGAGCACTAACGCGTTAACCACTGAACCAAAGAGTGATCACTTTGGGAATATATAATAAAAAGCATGGTAAAAAAGTGAGTCCAGTGAATCTCATAGTAGATGATAAAATTTGTTACCTTGAGAGATTGAAATCCTTCCGATTTGAAAGGTAAAAACATATTTAAGTAAATTCCTTTCAATATCATTGACGCGCTTCTAGTGACCGTAAATACGATCGTTTATGACGAGGATTCTATATAAGGACTAGTTTACACTGGCGTACAAATTTTCACATAAAAATTTGAATTGTAAACCAAAATTTACGACCTTTTTGTAACGGGGAGAAAATCTTAAGATACTACGTATTCTAAGGGAAAAAGAAGCACTTATGTGGAAGTCTGGAAGTTGGCGGTAAGGCCGGTCGTGTCGGTTTGCCGTCCCGGATTATGAGAGTGCACCTGTGTCACTGAAAATCAGCGCTGCAAAAGCAGCACATGCTGAGTGACTACCTAGTTTGGGCCCGTGACAATACCGTACAGCACCAATTTAGTTTTAAGTCTTAGTTTTAATTGTTATTTATAAGGTACGGTTTGTTTATGGGACAAATAAAACTTTTTTCTTTCTTTCTTTCTTTCTTTCTTACTTGTGCACTATAATATCTCCTGCGTAGGTACGCTGAGTAGGTCTCAACAGAGTACAGCCAGGTAGCTGATCTTTGTTGAGACTGCCCACCATGACCGATATCGGTCGGGGGGGAGGTATTATTATGTTTAAATATTTAATTCTGCTCTATAACATTTTCAGCAAAAAAGAGTGGCAGTTGAGCATTGCACAATTGGGCCAAGCTCGCACTGGTGTAATTACCACCCCCCAGTAGAAGACCGGCGTGAAGCAGTATCGCACTGTGTTTCGTACGGCGAGTCCCATTCTTCTCCCGTCCTATTTTGCTCCTCTCCCAACGTCCTGTCATAATCCTTTCCTTATCCCCTTCCTCGAAGTCGGCAAGGCATATCGACACTTTGCTGTTGAAGATGTTCATGGGCTGCGGTCAGTCACTTAACATCATGTGAACCGCATGCCCCGCTTGCCTTCTAAAACATAAAAAAGATAAGAAAAATTGCATTGAATGTGTTTGAGGCTTTACCAAAGGGAGCGTTCAAGGACTTGCAGACGCACTAATTATACCGAACTATTATCTTACATTACCGATCCAGTTTGAGATGAATAGAAAGTAAGTCTAGGTCATTGATTCAATATTATTGATACAGAATGTTCCAGGTTTTTTAACTCACTTTACTACGGATTAAGCAAAAACCGTCAGACTTAATCCGTGTTTAGAGTATTTTTTTTTTTTATTCTTTATTTATTTAGGGACTTTTATAACCAGGTACATGTCAGTCCCATCATACCTTAAACTTAATCTAAACATCAGATCTTATCTTAAAACAATCCATAACAAATCTTATGAGTGTTTAGAGTATAAAAACTGTGTACATTATTTAGTCTAATAATGTGACACATTGGGAATAAAAGTGACTAATTACGAGCTTCTTGTTTTCTAAAAAGAAAAATAAATCTATTGCAAAGTCGTGGCATTCTTTAATTTGTTATTTCTTTTGTATTGTCACGGTGTATGTTTTGTTGAGTTAAATAAATTATTTTTGTCTTTTGCCTTT
Source organism: Phoebis sennae (assembly GCA_001586405.1). Lineage (NCBI taxonomy): Eukaryota > Metazoa > Arthropoda > Insecta > Lepidoptera > Pieridae > Phoebis > Phoebis sennae. Next base: position 4,272 of record LQNK01000986.1, read on the forward strand.
TCTGTCTATTTACTTAACAGTAGTACACTTGCATATAAAGCGCTATATTTAGCTTTTCTGAATTCAAAACATCTTCGATATGCCCATAAATGTGGCCATTTGATACGCAATAACTGTTTTCATAACGATTCAATTTAATGTTGCAAGTCGCCGGCGGCACAATAGTTTTTGTTGGTTTAATTGTGTAGAAAGGATCTGACCCTTGACATTCGTACTTAAGTGGATCGCTTTGAATAACATGGAAATTTTGAATTACAAAAAGAGGGTACGCATACCCACCTTTTTGTAATAATTATTACACTATTTTTATATTGTACCATTTCTTTTTATTTGTCTATTAATACAATAATAAACTACGTTACATAACATATCATGGCCAACTCGATGGTTCAGTGGTTAAAACGTAAGGCACTTAAAGCGAGAAATTCTGGGTTCTATTCCCAGTGGAGTCAAGAAAAAAAAACGTTTTGCACAGGGCAAAGAAGGCTGATTACATGTTTGCCTCCATATGAAAATTGATCAGTGAAATATTTTTTTTATTTTATGTGATAGTAGGCAAGCGGAGCATGCGGTTGACCTAATGTTGACTGTCCGCAGCCTACGAACATCTACAACAGCAAAGTGCCTTGCCGGCTTGAAGGAAGGGGAGAGGATACGGAGAAGATTAATGTTAGGAAGTAGGGAGAGGAGCAGAATAGGACGGGAGAGGAATGGGATGAAATAAAGGCCTTCGGACACCCGCTCACAGTGCAATGATGCTTCACGCCGATCTTCTGCTGCCGTCAAATATTACCCCAATAAGAGACTCAAAAATCGACAATTATTCAAAACATTCTTATAATTGATAGATTATATTGTGACTTCTTGGTGGAAATGCATTTTAAGTATTGAATTAAATACTTTTTTACACTATTTTTACAATTTATTTTAAAACTTTATTTGTACCTGATGATACTCAAAACATTCTTCATCGAAGATAAATATTATTCCATGGTTTCCGCTTCTTATACTTTTTATAGATAGTACAACAATTATTATTTCAATTACATGTATTCTTTCGCATCACAGATATATCCTTATATAGTTATATGTAAATGAAACCGTGCTCAATCCTAGTGTAATTAATATCTTAAATCACAGAAACGGCTACCATTATGTCTAACCTGTCATTTTGAAGCGACAAGTGAGCACAGACTGACCTATCATCAGGAATGCAGGTCATTTAAGTGATCACCTTTAGTACATTAGTTTTGTTATTAATTATTGCATATAACATTTTAAATAGATTCGCAAAATATAGATCACCGTGGAATAAGAATTTGTCATTATTTTTTACCAGTGTGGCGACGGATTGATATACAAATGTTGCCACCCATTTCTACCCGGGGGTGTCGTAAAAGGCGACAGAGGGTGATTCTGCTGCATAACATCTTCAGCTATAAAAGAGTGGGTGCCGAGCACTGCACTGATTGGTCCAAGCTCGCACCGGTGTAAGTACCACACCCAGCAGAAGATCGACATGAAGCAGGTGTTTCGTTCGGTGATCGGGTGCCTGAGTTCCCATCCCATTCCTCTCCAATATTATTCTACTCCTCTCCTAATTTCCCACCATTGATCCTCTCCATAACCCCTCCCCTTCCTTCAAGCCGGCAAGGCATCTGCAACAGTTTGCAGTTATAGATGTTTATGGGCTGCGGACCATGCAGACCCGCAGACTCCGCTTGCCCGCTGTAAGATAAAAAAATAATAATCACTAGCTTTTCTGCAGCTTCGCTCCCGTAGCATGATGTTATAGCGTATGTTTCTGGTGAATAATGTAGCTTTCGAATAGTGAAATAATTTTTAAAATCGGTGCAGTGAGCCTATTCGTTACAAAAAAGTTTTCCTCTTTACAATATTAGTGTAGACAAAGTTATGTTTATATTGGAAATCTAATGCGCAAACAAACTAAGCTAATATCAAATGAACATGTTAATTATCAAATCGATAATTAACATGTTCATTTGATATGAGCTATCTAACTTAACTACATTTACAACTGCATAAAATATATAAATAATTATGAAAACGAGATTTACTTTCAAAACAGATTTTGTATGTCTATCACTTGTTGTTTTTGATGTATACGATACTAGGCCCGCCCCGCGGTTTCACTCGCATAATTTCTGTGACAACTCCGAGATTAAAAGCCCATATGTTATCCTGAACCTTTACCTATATGATTACTAAGTTTCCTCATAATCGGTTCAGTAGTTTTTGCGTCAAAGAGTAACAAAAACATATATAAACACATACATTCTCACAAACTTTCGCATTTAAAATATTAGTAGATGAAAAAATGATAATGAAGAAATATTAAAAGTTTTAAGTGATTTAATTTAACCTAACAGATAGTATGCAATTACATTTAAAAGTAACAATATTATATATACTATATTATATATACACCAAAAGAAAATTTCTTACTATTAATGTAAAGAGGAAACAAGGAATTTGACTATTTGTTTGTTTGAATTTAGGGTCCGAAACTACTAGACCGATTTGAAAGATTATTTTACCCTAATAAACAAAAGCTATAAAATATTATCTTTCAAGAGCGAAGCCGCGCGCAAAAGCTAGTTAATTATATTTATAACTCATAATAGAATCTTTCCATGGTAAAATTTATTCAGTAAAAAAGCCTTCTCATTGTACAGCCTCTCAACTATCATCACACAAAAACACATCAACGACAAATCGTTGCAACGTGTACGAAGGACAAACAAACACTTTCCCATTTACAACATTATTTATATACCTAATGCATTGCGGCCCAATTCATCGCTATTACACTGCATTACAGGCGCAGGACCGACGGCGACACGTGCTCTCCGAGGCACGGGGATGTTCAAACACCACCAACTTCCAGACTCAGAGCTGTTACTGAGACTTTTTTGTAAATCCCAATAACAATTTTTTGGCCCTACCCGGGATTCGAACCCGAGACCCCTCGATCTGTAGTCAAAGATGCAACCAGTAGACCTACGAGGCAGTCAATTAAGTAAGATATTAAATGTATTTGGATGAAACTTGGTATACAAGTAGCTAAAGAATCAGAATAACACATAGGCTACTTTGAATCCCGGAGTTGCCAAGGATCAGCGGCTAGTATATGATAATTCCTATTAATTTATACAAATACATCGGATTGTATCTACTGTACGAATTTCGACAAAATCTGACTTATTAGTAGACTATTACTAGGGTCAACTTGTTAGCTACATTTAATTAAAAAAAACTCTTTAGGTGTGGCACTCCGTACATGAAACAGAGTGGATAAAAATCTATACTAACATTAGAATAGAAAGATTTGTTTGTTTGTTTGTATTGAATAAACTCCGGAAGTACAGGACCGATTTGGATGAAATTTTGTACAGAGATTCTTTGAAATCCCGGGAATGACATAAGATAGGTAGATTTTATTCCGAAAATCCTACAGGAACAGTATATATAGGCGAGTGAAACGCGGAGCTCAGCTAGTGTCTAATATATAAGAAAAGGGAGTGTAAAATAATGTCTAATTGAATTAAAAAAAAATGGTGAATTTTGTAGCCCACACAAGCAAAGTTATTTTAAAGCTAGTACAATATTATTACTGAACGATAATTTTCCATAATGACCAGCAATTAAAATTACTGGCAATACTTGAAATAGTGAAGATGGTATTTAAATGATGTACAGTAACCTATTATCTGCTTCTTGCCCTTATGCGTAGCTTTGCGTAATTGTAGGGTGAGAAATGTAGTTAGAAAGTAATATTTGTACCATTAATGGTAAACGTGACCGTTGGTTCAGTGGTTAACGCGTTGGAGTAATACCACATTCACAAACAATAAATTCTAAAAGCACCTCGAAAGCGGCCAATTTGGAAAATAAAAGTTTTGACTTTGGCTTTAACTTTGACTTTGCATACGTAGTTCACACAACGTACAGGGCGCCATAAACATATTCAGAGACAACACTTGAATCGGTTTATCTATATTGTATTTTTAAATTAAGTCTTACTGTTATTTGATTAAGGAACGCATTGATAAATTACACAGTCTAAAGAATACATACAGTCATTGCACGAAACTGTCACTTAGACAGCGTCCAAATCTCCTTCGATAAATGTCGACATTTTCAGTTCGTGTTGCGGGACACGTCTTTGAAGGGTGACGAAAATTTGTGTAAAATGTTAAAATTATCGTCAATTTGTATTGTAATACATTATTTAAATCTTTCCTCACAAGAAATAAAGGTTATTTCTCATAACGCGAAACATGGACCCACAAACATTCTGTTAAAAGCCATGATTTTTACTTCCAATGTGTAAAGTATGTCCAAAAGTTGTGGCAGCCCTGAGGCTTTTTACAAACGTCAGTAATCGTGCAACCTCTGTATGATTTTTACACTGCGGTATAGTTTAAATATACTGTGGTCTAGTTTAGTATTATATTATCTGTGCTGTGATATAGCCTTGCTTAAAGCATTACAACCGGTAGGTTCTGGGCTTAATCCCCAATAAAGACGCGTAAAAGAAGCATCTACTTGCATTTTAATAACTACTTGACCTTGCGTTGCAAATGAACACTTCATTTGAGACCATATTGGGATATATCCCTACAGATTTTTTTTCTTTTGTTGAAACTCAAGATATCGATAGATGAAGTAGACGCATTATGCAATATAGAAATAGGCCGTCATTTCATGTTTATGTTTTTTTGGGATTTTATATCTGTAATTATTCAATAAACAAGAAATATCGTTATTTGTCAACCGTTTTACATTCATTACTTTATAGTTCATTGAGATATGCGAATGATTGAAAACTAGTTAGTTGAAGTTTGGTATCTACAATGTATAAAATATAATAAAGATCGTTTTATGGCTCTGTCATACTAATTATTACAAATTATTGCCTCCCCGACCGATAGCGGTCATGGTGGCCAATCTTAACAAAGATCAGCCAGGTACGCAAGAAATATTATAGTGCACAAGTATGTGCGCAAACACAGGTGCACTCTCTATTCCTTCACTCTTATAACCCGATGGGACGGCAGACCGACACGACCGGAGAGAGATCAGGCGCAGGACCGACGGCTTTACGTGCTCTCCGTGGCACAGGAGTGTTCCAACACCGCCAACTTCCAGACTTAGGGCTGCTATTGAGACTTTTTGTTAGAAAAATCTCAAAAAAAAATTTTATCGGCCTCACCCGGGAATCGTACCCGAGACTTCTCGTTCTGTAGTCAAAGACGCAACCACTAAACCAACGAGGCAGATAGATTGAATCAACAAACGAAATAGCATTAAATTTAACTAACCATGAGGCATTTAAAATTTTGAACTAAAATTATTACAGGCTCATCTAGGAACATTAAATCGATTGAATTTATAGACTTTATATTCCAAGTTTATTGTTAAGCACTTATTAAGATTGATCGTTTCTTAAACTTAATATTATATGGCCTTATATAGCCTGGATTTGCAAACAGAATCATATAAAATTGTACTAACCAGGCTAATCTTAAAATCTGTAGTATACATTCACAATTTTCTGTACACAAAATAATTATAATATTTATTTATTGCTACGATAAATTGTTAAAAAGAGACCAAGAAAGATTTTTTTATTTGTATGTGCTAAACTATTAAACGCAATTAGATGAAATTTTACATCGTGATAGCCTTTTTAATCGAGACAATTTTTTGTTAATTACTTTCATACCTTTTGAAGATAAAAAAAGGTTTACGAGATACACTTAATTACATTTAATAAATGTGTTTTCGCTTATTCATAGGGAAACAACTACATCTACATTAATATTATAAAGTGAAAATTTTATTTTTTGTTTGTTTGTATTAATTGAATAGGCTCCGCAACTACTTGACCGATTTGAAAAAAATCTTTTACTGGAATCCTACATTATACCTGATATACAAAGGCTACACAATATTATACTACAGGAGCGAAACCGCGCCGAATAACTAGTGTAAATATATATTTTATTTAAGCATGATGCACTGATATAAAATTTACTTAACCACAGCACTCAATACAGATTATATTAAAATAGATCGTGAACATAGAATCAAATATAAAGGATTAATTATTGCAATTTTGCGATGGGCCAAGAATGTAGGTGTGGAATCAATGCACGGAATTATATGGAGCTGTTAAAATATTTCTTAGAAAGGTATTAGAGGAATGCCTATGGATAAACACTAAACTTTGACACGTGTGGTATGATAGTCAATTATACAATCTATGACCGACTATTAAAGTTGTTTATTGATATAGATTATTATTTTAGAGGCAACATAAATTATGTAAGTGATGGAAATTGCATTTTACATCCTACTAATATTATTAATACAAAAATGTTTTGAGGATGTATTTATGTGTATTTGTGTTTCGTGCAAAAACTACTGCACCGATTATGATGAAACTTGGTATACATATAGGTAAGGGTTCAGAATAATATATAGGCTACTTTTAATCCCGGAGTTGGTTCTGAATAGGATCAGAAGCTACGCGGGAAACGCTGTTAGTTAATTGATCATGTTATGGAAGCATTCCCGTTGGGACCAGCTGACGCTGCCGTTCTCACGGGAATGGAATGCCGAGCGACATAGTGCGTAGTTAGCATATAAGTAATTTAGTATTATATTCATTTTTACATTATTCTTCTGGTAGGCTTGCATCGGGCAAGTCTACTTCCTTGTACCTAATAAGTTTAGAAAATAAAGTTTATTTTAAGTAAATTTGGTTTTTTTTGGGGCCTCCGGCTGTAGCATACGTAACTATCATTAAACTTATATTTTACTAAATAAATAAGCTAATTGTTGTGTGTTTTATTATTGCAAATATTGCTACATTAGTAGTAATAATATTTAGATTCAAACTCTGAAATACTTTATATATAAGCTATTTGCTGTGCTTAGCGGTTTCAACCGTGTATATACCCTATTCCCGTAGGATTTTCGGGGTTAAAAGTATGTTCTACGTTTTTCTATTTATAGAAAATCTTTACTTTTCTATTTCCAATTTTAGTCCTCTTTGTGCAATTTGCAAAATATTTTGTGTCAATTTTAGGGTCGAAAGTATGTTTGTTGTTAGTTATGCTCACCAAATGTAAATCCACCTAATATTTAAAATAATGTTAAAACTTCAGAAATAACGGTAAAAAAGGTTCACAAAATCCTCATTTTGGTGAGTTCTCATATAAATTACTTATTACAACAAATACTTAACCTAATACACCTACACATGTACATATGCGAATATTAAGATTACATACCGCACAATTTAATCTAGAATTTAGCTTAAAATAACACAAGCATTATTGAATCCTAGATATTACGAGTAGGGTTGCCAGTACTTTTTTAATAAAATAATAATCAGTACATATAATAAAACAGTAACCGAACCATTTTTATACATTGATTTTTTTTCAAAAAGCGTTAGGTTTTTTGCAATTAATATTTTACGAGATACGCTATTAAATTTGTAAAAATGTGATACCGGGCAGGGACTAAAAGCGGTTACGTTATCGGTATAAAATAAGTGTACCTTAATAAAATAAAGGTAAAGTTATACCTGTATTTAACCGGTATGCGATATCAGTACCGTAAACGCAAGGCGCGTGTATTTTTGTGTCTCAAAAAAGCTAAACTAATGCAAATTGATGAGAAAATTTGTACTGGACTGGACGTGACTGAATGCGCGGTATGCATTCGTTTATTAATATAAATATAAAAATGTAAACGAACAAAATTTATGAGTGTAAATAGATAAAAAACAGATTTAATTAGAATACCACAATAATAATTATACATAAATATTGTAAAAAAAAAAATAACAAACACTGTTCACCAAGTTTATTCATTACTGTTTTATTTTATAATTATATTTCTTTATAGAGAATTTTCTTCCAGTTCTGCATTTTTTGCATAATGTATCTGTTAACATTGCCTGTAGGACAAGACAGTTGAAAAAATTTCGACATTTTTTAATATTTTTATAATTTTCTATAAAAAAGAGGAAGCAACCCTAGTTACGATAAATTATTTTTATAATGTTCTTCGAGGTCAGCATTTTTTTTGCATAATGTATCTTTTAACATTGCCTGTTAGACAACAAAAGTTAAAAAAATTGACATTTCTTAATTTTTTTTACGATAATCTATAAAAAAGATGTAGCAACCCTAGTTACGATAAATGATGAAACGATTTCGCATCAATTTATGTAACGTGTATGTAAAATCTGTGCAAGGTTCTTATAATTTTATAGTTCACTTGCAACTAAATGTTTAGGCTGGCTATCAACGAATTATTAAGGCTTGCCGTCTTATTAAACTTTAATAATGACTATATTCCATTAAATCAATCAACTTCCAATAGTTTACTACCAATACTAATATTTGCAGTAATTATCTGAATTGCATAATCGTACGAATTAGATTTTTCCAGCAAAAGATAAAAATACTTCAAAACGATCAAATAATTACTTAAAATTATAAGTAATTTTTTTTATAAGTATATTATTTTTTATATATTTGGTAAAACAATATTTGCAAAATCAAAGTAAAGAAGCAAATGTTGAGTTAATTTTTTTAAATATATTTTTTTGCATAATATAATTGTTAGAAAAATATTTTCAAAAAGAAATTAAAGAAGTAAAAGTACAGTATTATTTTAAACCAATTTTTAACTAGATCGACATAGAAATATTATCAAGAATTATTATAGATCGAATCTCTAAAATAAACAAAAAAAAATCTCAAAAATCTTCGACAAAACTTTCGAACAAGTTAAAACAATTTCAATTCTACAGTGTTCGGTCAGCCTTACCAGATCTGACCGATAGCGATTGAAAAGGTCACCCAAAGAAGCCCAAGTCATGAAGATGAACAAGTAAAAGTAGTTTGATTCAATAACCTGAGCTCACGACTTACATGTAATTATAAGTCGCAATAGTTTCAATTAGTTCGGACTAGTGTTAGGTTTTAATTATAAGATAGATAATAATCTATTTAAAATATTATAGTCACTATAATAATAGATAAAGTTAACATAGAGTAGATATAGTATTGTAGGAAGAATTATTAATTATTTTATTAAATAGGTCCTAAAAATAACTTAGTACCTTAATCTAATTACAATCTAGCCTACAAGACTAATAAGTATAATTATTAAATGCAATAGGTCAATTGTGACTAGAGTTAGGAGGTTCTTATTATAAGATAGATAATAAATTAAAAGATTACAGATCTCACTATAAGAATAATACATAAAGTTAACGTAGAGTAGAGATAGTATAATATTGCGATTATGAAGTTCCATCGATATATAACATCGTCAAAGCCCAGTAAAAACATAACAAAGGTAAAATAACAGATGGTTGTATGGTCAATGGTTGTTTTATCTGTTTCCAACCAACATTAATCTACACTAATATTATAAAGAGGAAAACTTTGTTGGTCTGTTTGCAATGAATAGGCTCAAAAACAGCTGGACCAATTTTAAAAATTCTTTCGCCATTCGATAGGTTCATAATCCATTAAGTAACAAATGCATTGCATATTTTATAATATACTTATAACATTATACAACTTTAAATAAAAAAATAACAAATTGATACTGCATTCAAACTTATCAAATTTAATTTTAACATAACATTCTTAACAAAAGCAATATGAAAGAAAATTAATTTAATTTAGAAAAGGTTTTAATAAAGAGACACCAAAAATAAATGGGGGATATTTTTTTTCTTCTAATATCAAAGACAAGAAGACATGCGGTTCACCTGATGTTACGTGAGTGACCGCAGCCCATGAACATCTGCAACATCAAAATGTCGCAGATATGTGGCCTTATTAGTTTCGTATGTTATTTTCATCATACGGATTCCAAATGAACCTTAAAAATAATCCAATTTAAATCATTTCACTTAACCTTGCATCTTCTGAACTAGTGACCCGCCCGACCTCGCTCACAGCCTTCTACAAATTACGCTCCTTATGTAACACAATCATGCATTACATACGTTCTATTTACTATTCAGCACTTCTTATAATTATACGACGACCCGATTGTGCAGTGGTTCAGCAATGGCCTATTCCGCCGGAAGGTGTGGGTTCGATCCCCACGAGCAGAAAAGTATGTGATGAACATTGTAATTTTCTACTGTCAGGGTGTAAATTTATCTATAGCATGTAGTTATTTACAAAAAAACGTATGTTTAAGTATGTCTATTCTAGTATCCATAGTACAAGCTTGGCTTAGTTTGGGACTTAATGGCGTTGTGTAAAATGTCTAGAATATTTATTTATTTATAAGATATAATTGCTATGGATTATGCTCTTCAACACGTATCTTGTGTTATGGCGATTATTAATAAGGTAGTGTACTTTTATATATAGGAAGATGTTTCTTGGATGAATTCCATTGAGTATTTATTTTAGGATAGGCAGGTATTTTCTGCATATTTCTTAAGTTATGTTTGTGTATATTTATTATTTCTTGATTTAAATAGTCTTCGATATCTCTCATATAAATTAAACAAAATGGGTTTGTTCCAACACTTATAACTCCGGATCTGCTGGACCAATTCGGCAGAAAATTTGTAGAGAGATAGCTTAGGACCAGGAGATGGAAATGGAAATACTTTTAATCACGAAAATCGGGAACTGGCTATAAACCGGGGCAAAGCTAGTTAAGTGATATTTTTTATCATACACCATTTCTCTTGCCCAGGGATATATATCCTACTAATATTATCAATGTAAAAGTTTGTTCTTATGTTTTAATGTTTAGATGTTTGTTCGTCAAACTACTGAACATATTTTAATGATACTTCATAAACCTCTATATTAATACCTAACATTTATTAGATATACGCTGCGAATGCAAATTAAACTTCGCTCGCATTAGGTAGCGAGCGAAGTTTAAAGAAAATCTAGTATAAAATAAAACAAATTATAAATTGTATCGTTTATGTTATGAAATGTATTTTAAAATATTCATCTTCATAATTATAACTATACGCTATGACCAAATCGCGAGCTTATAAAGACGTAATAAAACTTTAAGTATTGTATATGACTTATGTTTATATTGTGTTCATTGCTAAATTACTCCAAAATGGTACTATTGCACTAGAATTAATGTTGCTGGGATTACTATGGTACGTTTGGGAATTTATATTAATAATTAATTTGAGAGTTAAAGATTTGAGAGTTTGTTTGTTTGCATTAAATAAACTCCGAAGGTACTCGATTTGAACAAATGCTTTTCCATTAGAATCCTGGGTTATCCTTGATTAAACGGATAAGCTGTATTTTAATATAAAAAATGTATATCTAACGCACGCACGAGTGAAGACGTGGGGCGCTGCTAGTAAAAAGCTTGTTCGAAATATTAGAGCGTCCTTACTCTTGTTAAAATATTTCTTAAACAACAATGACTCACGGTTGCCCTTTTGAATCACAAATATTACTCGGCTTATAATTAGGGCGTGAAATAATAACATTTGAATGTTATAGTATTTGGTTTGGTGTTTTCGGTGATTCGTTTTAGTCTATCGAAAATAAAACTTTGGACATATCTTCTCATATTGGCTCAAAAACTAATGGACCGATTTCAAAATTTCTTTTACTGTTACTTAGAGGGATTCTTCCAATCCGTATAGGCTATATATTATATATATTATATAACATTGTGTTACGGGAGCGAAGCCGCGCGGTTCAGCTAGTGGTGTATAAAAGGAAAATTTATTATGTGTCAACTACTCTATTCTCCTATACTAGATTTTACATGAAAAAGTGAAGACACAAAATGAAAATTAATTACTTTTAAGTCAACAGAATACATAACTGACCTAGGTACATAGAAAAATTAATAAAAAATAATTTACAATTCAGGAAGAGGAAAACAAGCAAAAAGCTCAGAAAAAATATTTCCTTGGTTTTATATTAACCCCACACAACTTTTTGCATTAAGTTACCATTTATAATTTTTATATTAATTTATGTGAAACTAGCACATCTGAACACACTGCGCAGTATTTGTAACGTTACTGGCCGTTTTTAATATTCTATCTATCCCTTGTTTTACTTACTAAAGTCAGGCAAATCTATCCATTTGCACTTACTTTGATTTCAACATGCTGTCGACGGATAGCCTTTGTTATGACTTTTGACAATCAAATGTCATTTAATCTGAGATAACAATCTATCCATAATCTTTGATACATTATTGAAAACGGCCGTTAGTATTTTTACTTTAGTTAAATTTTGATTATGATAGAAACCAGTGCTCGTAATTATTTTAATTTTAAAATTTATAATGCTTCATTGAAACCGTGGCACAGGTCGTGAAAATAATATTTCAATGATTCCATTTGTATTATTTAAATTATATTGTTTAGTTTTATAATTAAAATTTTTTTTTCTCTGTCATAAGCGCTGCGTTTACTATTAGTGGCAGACCGTTGAATTTCATTTATTTTTGTTATTCGCTGTTAGGCTCCGCGAGACAGGCTAAGCCTAGTGCATTGATAATACTTATAAATATGTAAATTGTTTTTTCTGGCAAATAAATATTAAAAAAATAAATGTTATTAAAATAAAGCCTCTTAAAATAAATACAAAAAAGATATAATCTTTTTATCAAAGTTGTTATAATAGAAGTTCCGTGACATGTATAAATAAATACAATATAAAAGCAAAAATAATAATCATAGGTGTGCTCCGGCACTCCCATAGCTCACGATGTCACGTAAAGAATCCATAAGAATGTGCTTTCATGGTGTGAGGTGTCACTAAAGTCAGTGAAGGGTCGCCAGTTCGTGTGTTAGGGTGCACACACATTTGTCAGGATCTTATATGCGATATAAGTTTTAAAAGTTACTAGTTCAAAAGAAAGATATTAGAGACAGTTAGAGACATATTATTCGGAGGACCAGTCTAGATACAAGTCCAGTGCTTGCAGCGTAGATAATAATTATAAGTATTATTATCTGTTTATTTTTAGTTCTATAATTTGTACTCTGAATGCACTACCTACTTATATTGTGTAACTTTTTCTAATGTTTCTTTTCTTTTTGCAATAAAGAATTATTAATTCATTCATTCATTCATTCATCATACGCTGCAATTACTGGGCGATTATTAATAGCTTATTTATCATTAACATTTATTTTTTTTCTTTCAAATATCTAAACATCCAAGGGATCAGATTTATAATATTACTAGTGTTTTAGTTTTGGGAAAGCTTGAACATAAGCATATGTTTTGTTTATAGAATTTTGTAAAGTGATATCTTTAAAACTGAAATATTAAACTCAATTATTCGAATATGATATTTACGACAATATTTGTATAGTTCACAAATCATAATTAAACTTCACTAGCATATTAATTAAGTTTTAAACATACAAACATTACAACGTGTGCAACAGTCAAACAGAGGCACACCTTTACATATCACACTTTTCCATGAATATTCAATAGTCGTGATTCTTATAGAAATGTACATCAGCCATTACAGATCCTGCATACGTAGAATTAGCCAATATATCTTATAAATATTTACTAAATATACTATGTTTCCTTCTTTATTATTTTTAAAAAAGTTATTAAATAGCTTTTTATGTTACTGTTATATTATGGGAAATAAACGCAGGTGAAACCGCGGTTTACTATAAATCTCATACAATTTTTTCTGTATAAAATTAAAAAAAAATTCTATTTAAAATTTTTATGCCAGTAGTTTGAGTTAAATTCCAAAACCAAAAAACAATTTTTCCGCTTTTCTAAATATGTACTTGCTCCCGAAGTATAATTTATGTAACCTACCTCAATTAATGAATCATTCAAATTCAAATTTAAATTCATGCAGAATAAATTAATTTAAAAAAAATAAATGCAAACAAACAAACTCTTCAGCCTACTAGTATAGATATAAAAGACGTGTATAAAACTTTTATAGCTACAAATTTGAACTTAAGATGACTCTAACAATGAGTAATCTTACGATAATTGTATTTTAACCCGGATTTTGACGTAATACTGACTCACTATTACAAATGATATATTGCTATATCACCTGAATCTTGTTACTTGATAGAAAGGATAAGGTTCTTAGAAAAAATGGAAAATACTTCAGCACAAAAAACATTTTAAATTAATACATAATATCAAGGTAGACCAGTGATATGGTGTGCTTATTTTATTTTTTATATTAATTATGAATCTATTAAAATACATGATCTGATTAATTGATCTTTGATTGCGTATGTTCAAATGCTTAATGTAATAAGTCGAAAATTTGAACCATCAATTCAATGCCGCAGTCTGAAGTCGTTGCAGAGAATGTTAAAAATAAAAAAAAAACTTATTTATTTATCAAATGATTTATAATTGCTGACAAATTAAGGTGGATCACATTAAAATTCATCCATTTCTATTTGTGTTGAGCCCTTGCATTCCGAATAGTAAAAACTGTATCTCAGAATGCAGGGTCTTCCCATAAAATTTACAATAATGTACATGAATTTGTATTTTTACATTTAATAAATATGGTTGCCTAAAAAAAAAGAAATAAGCCAGGAAAAGCAGCTATTTTATTATTATAAAAAAGCAAAAAATATATACGAAAACTGTACGTAAAGCCACCATAAAGTTATACAACGATAACAACTGGGAATTATGATAAAATTAAATTAATAAAAACAATACCAAACGTAATTTCCACTGGTAATGGTCCTGCGAAATTACTGTACCCTTTAAGTGCACGAAATCGTTCAAATACTGCATAAAAAATATTTCAAAATCGTTCGTATTCTCACGTTAGAGGACGAAATATACGGTTCTTAGTTGTGACGAACTAAACTTTATGACAATAAAATCATATTATGCTTTATCGTGTGTATACTGATAAAACGATCGAAATTATTTGAATGTATTTTACATAAGTCGGCATCTACTCCATTGAGTGTTAAAAAGTCGTAATTTCTAATTTTAGGAATAGTAAAATAACTGGGTGAGAAAATGCCCATAATTTGAGTCTTTCCGTACCTCGACCCTTGAGCTACGAAGTTGTTTATTTCTATGAAAATCTTTTCTTGATTTAAGAACGTATAAATTAAAAAATGAACTTTTATAGAAAAATACGAAAAAGATATTATCTTGAGCTCTTGATTTGTATTATTTACTTCACCTCTACCCAAATAGTATAGTATACACAAAGAAACTAGATACTTATGTATTCATTTAGAGGTACTCTCTGTATTTTCTGACAACTTTTTACAAACGCCAAGTTCTTTCTGAGCTACAGTCTCAACTTTTACAGTCTCATCTTTCCTTTAATATAAAATGTATTTAGCTCGGTACAATACAAGCCCGTATGTTTCCACCGCAAGAAGCTCAGTAATTACTGTCCTCCGCTAACATAATAGATAATATAAAATGCCATCTCCGTTGTTTCCTAACTTATACACTGCTTTATTTCGATTGCACTTTTTTTCTAGGTTTTTGCACTGAAATATTGTAGTGATGATTATATGAAGTTTTTTCTTGACCAATGAGCTTTTAGTATTTGGTTTAAGTTAATATTAATATTAATAATAATCATAGATTAGAGAATAAAAGGGACATGGGGTGTGCCGAAGATTCGAGTGATGCCAAAAAGCAAATAAAAAAATGTATGTCTAGTTTGACGTTTTTGACGACGATTTTCAAATTTCACTCACACAGATGCATGTACGTACGAGTAGTTAGCGTCACTCGAGTCTTCGGTACACTCCATCTGCCTTTTATTCTCTAATCTGTGATAATAATATTCCTGAACTATGAAAGTTTGTACTATGGAAACTAAATAACTGATTTACGTACTTTTTGTAAATATTATAGATAAATTAACAGTAGAAAATTACAATGATTATCTCATCATAATTTTCTACTGGTGCGATCGAACCCACACCCTCCGGCGCAATAGACTATTGCTGTATCCACTGCGCCAATCGGTTCATCAATTTAGTTATAGTTGTATTATTCTCACTAATTCTTGTTTTGGTAATGTTATATATTTCGCGGTCATTTCATTAACTATATTAGAAATACCTAAATATTGTACATTCAATCATATCATTTTTTTAACATTTTTACCGTGTTTCTTATTACTTTTTTATTTCAAAAAGCGCGCTTATAATTATTTTCCTTAATTATTATAATCATCAATTATTACCACTGTTCAATTTGAAGATCATACAGTTTTTTGCTTCCAACAAAATCGAACCCTAGACCTTTCTCTTAACGCGTGCGCCTTTACCACTGCGCTACGAGACTAGATAACACCTTACAAATGAAGACAATTCCCTTTTTATTTGAAATTAACAATCTATTATAGCTTAAGTTTATAATATGGTCTTCCTGATGTCTGGTATGTAGTGCAATATGAAGAGATCCAAAATTGGCAAAATATACAATTCTGTACCTAAAACTTATGGAACAAATAATAAAAACTCACAGTTTAATTTATGGCATTCTACCAACTTTAGAGTGTGCCTAAATATAGACCGCGCAAAATGTAACTTGTCCATTTCATCAATCGTGTCATAAATAGACATAGACATAGAAAGAAAGAAAAGAGAGATAGAAGAAAGAAAAGGACATTTATTTTGACACACACAATAACAGATTATACAAGAAAGAACATCACAAATGACACACAATAGGTAGATAATAATCGTAATGGTAGAAGTTGCGGTGTGTGTCAAAAAGGGAAACCACTCAGGATATTTGCATAGCCACCACAAATTGACAATTTAAGAGTCAGTCATAGATAGAACATTCATTCACAGAAAAAAAAAACTTAACAACATAATGACGAAAAACACAAGACAAATACAAACACAGAAAATGAAATAAATAGAAATAAAAAGAAACATTAACTTGTGGTCATGTATGTTGAGATCGTGGATAAATCCATTATCAATTAATAATTAATATTTTTTATGAATACAAAATAGCGGTAATCATCAAAATCATAATTTTTCCAGTTTGAAAAAATAATATAAATGAAAACAAACATATTTTCTAAATATGAAGCTGAAATATTTTTACAATAAATAGAGCGAGCATGTGAACAGTTCATCCCTACGTACGCTGTATATACATTTATAACACACGATATAAACCTATTAAAGTGCTATTCCAATTATGATTCAACCGCATCAATATAATCAATTCTAATTGTAACGAATGGATTATGCGTTTATGTCTTAAATATGTATAGATGCGACTCAATAAATACGACTAAGTTATTCCAATAACTTAAAGTTACAACATAAGTGAAACAGGATTATTTTAGTTCACATTTCGAACTCTTAGTTAGAATAAAATATACATTTTGCATTTTAAGGATTATATAGATAATACGGATTATTTATCAAATATTTTATATTTTAAGGGTTCGGTAATTGTCATCAAGCCTCCATTGTCAATGACCCTCTGTCACCAAAGTGTATCTCGTAAACCACGATAGCTAGGAAGCTGCTTTTTTAAATTATGTATTTCCGTTGATGACAACAAATGCTAAAATTAAAACTTAAATGTTAACAACAAAATAAAGAAATATAGAATTCGTTTAATCGCCCACAATACATAGAATATTGCAAATAACAGAATAGATAAATAATATACTAACAACTAGAACGAAGAATAATATGGTATGTACTGTGTACCGATAAAATGTGATTTTCTTTTATAGATGATGGTACGGAATCCTTCTCAAGTCCGACTCACACCTGACCGGTTTTATTTATATTAATTATAACATATTTTATATTGTCATGATTAGAAAGAAGACTCAAAGAACCTAACAATCTATCGTAAAACATAGATGGGTTTGTTACAACACTTATAACTTGAGATCTGTTGAACCAATTGTACAGAGATAGCTTGAGACCAGAAGATAGACATTGGATATTTTTAACCCCAGAAATTCCGCGGAAACGGGCTATATATGTGGGTAAAACCGCGGGGCACAACAGTTTACGATATAAAGTAGGTAGGAACAAATTAGGGGCTGCGAACATATTTTTTAAAACTTATAAAAAATTTCGTAGGATTCTTAAGATATGAACAAAACAATGTGAAAATGTTTTGAGTTAGATAGGTGCTGTCATCTTATGTAGCCTATATTTAATTTGATTGACCAACTAAAAAAGAGGATAAATTATACGTTTTTATCCCGTGTGGTGACGAATACATGTGCCACCCCATTTCTAACCGTGGCCTGTCGTAAGAGGCGACAGAGGGTAATTTTGCTGCTTAACATCTTCAGCAATAACAGAGTGGGACCCGAGCATAGCCCGATTAGGCTAAAGCACCTGCAAAATCAGTGTGAAGCAGTATTGCACTAAGTTTCCTAGAGTAAGCGGGGGCCTGAAAGCCTGTATTCCCATCCCATTCCTCTTCCATCATGTTCTACTCCTCTCATAATTATCCATCATTAATCCTCTCCTTATAGCCCCCTCTTCCTTCAAGACGGCAAGACATTTGCGATACACTCTTCCATCCTGTTGTACTCCTCAATTTACCATCATTAATTCTTTCCTTATCCCTTCCTTCAAACCGACAAGGCACACTTTGATGCGCTCAGTCACTTAACGTCAATTTGTTATTCAAATATCGTAAATCAATTGAATTAATGTACTACTAATTCTTGGGTACTAACTTTAAAAGGCAATTATTGTGAACTTATGAAAATTTGTTTTACGAGCTAAACAATTATTTCTTGAAGTAAGTAAATA
>LQNK01000986.1:33316-47747 GCA_001586405.1 Phoebis sennae
TTTTGCCTGATTGATGAACAAATAGATTTCTTGTTATTATAAAAACATAATGATGCTTAGATAAATGGAAGATGGTTAGGAAATTTAATAAAATTGTCCATGCTATTAAATTATTAAAAATGTAAAATGTCAAGATTGCCAAATATAATGATATAATAATTGACGTCTAATAGATTTTCTTTTTATGTATATAACAACTATCTTGATAAATGATGATTTAAACTTTCAAATTGAGATTATGGAATCCATAATGTTAAGTAACGAATTTAAAGAAGAATTTATTTTATAAATTCATTAATGAATATTCACGGACATTTGACACATCGCCGTCTAGTCCCAAACTAAGCACAGGTTTTTCTTCGGAAACTAGGCAACTTATAAACATACTAAGACATACTTTTTTTCAAGTTACCCTATTTTTCATCAATATTATAGCAATTATAATCTTATTCTACTTGATTTTTTAAAGTATTTGAATGTCAAAAATTGCTTATTTCTGAAATGAAGTTTCGCTAAAAGATAGTTCAGAACCTAGCTTAATTCATCCCGGCCTACGCAGAATATGTAGCGAATCAGTTCTAGTTTCTATAAAACTGTGGTACAAATGATTAAGAAACTAATTTATGACAAAATGGCCAATTTGTTAGCACAATGACAGCAATTGTGGACAATTCACATGAGTCCCGATCTGTGTGCTAAATCTCACACGTTTTATGAGAAAGGTTGCAAAGGTTAATGCAGCCATTTAGTGTGGTAACTGGGGATCTTAGTGATGTGTAAAGGAAGGGTACCTTTTCAATTTGGCACCATGTTTCGGCCATCAAATGTGCATCTATGTAAGATCTCCTAATATCCTCCTCCTCCTGTTGTTTCTCGTTCAGATAAGATTAAATTAAAATAGCTTAGAAATATTTTAAGTCCGGAAGACGGTTTGTTTGTTTGCTTTACCTTCTCAACCAACTTTTTTAAATTTTGCCTTTTATCCCGAAAAAAACGTATTATGGGATGTACGTGAAACCAATGCCACGTTAGAGACCAACTAGCTGACTAGCTGGGAAGTTCATGCAGGTGAAACCACGGGTAAAAGCTAGTACATTATAATTTAGTTAATTCTATAACTGGAGGTCCCGGGTTCGATCTCCGATCGATATCTGACTATAATCTTAAAGAAAATGAAACAGGTGTAAAAATCAAAAGATAACGGAAAAATTAAAGGTTTTTAAGGTCAATATTTAAAAAGTATAAACTTCAACAAAAAAATTAATAAATGTACAATTAACATAAAACTTGTTTTCTCAAAATATATAAACCTTTATTATAGTAATGGCGTATAAGCTTAAACTGTATCGTCTAATCGCTTTTAAAACCTTGCTATCGGAATACAGCCTTGAAAAGCTCGGATGTTACCGTTCTGTTGCGGCCAGTGAAGGCGCGGGTTTTTATTATATAAAATTAAAGTAAACAAACGTGAATATCACGTATTTTCTTCATATTACAGATTATAATGCCTTTTGGTGAGGTAAATATTCCTTGCTTTAGAATTACCGTATTTCATTCCTACTAAGAAAGTAGTGCCTGCCATGCAAACATTAAAATCTAAGATAAGATACCCAATGTCATTTAGTTTTACAAGTTTTCATACTTTTACTTCTAAAAAGAGATTTAAAATACTTTTCAATTTTTCATCTTGGTTCAAAAACATTAGTCTCAAATATCCACTTGCGGTCTAACGGCCGTTTTTAATATTCTATCCATCCCTTGTTTTGTTTACTTAAGTCAGACAAATCTATTTGTTATTACTTTGATTTGCCTTTAGCCTTTGCTATGACTTTTGTCTAACGTCATATAAACTGACATAACAATCAAAATCTTTGATGCATTATTAAAAACAGGCAAATTGAGTAAAATATTTCAAATAAATCGCTAGTTTCTGAGCCACCAGTCATCTGCAATCCATGCACAAACCACGCGCGGTTGCTACACCTAATTGTAGCTGTTTAAATCGATCACGACGACCACTTGTTGCTTATTATTTGCTTATAATAAGCTCATTTCTTTGGGTGTATTTGAAACAGCGATTTAGATTAAATATCAAAGTTTAATGTTTTACTAACTTCAACGAATCATTTCGTAGACTGATTAAGATGAACTATTAAAATACTTTTGCGATTAATGCATACAAATCAACTTTGGCTTTTAATACATAATTATTCAGTTTCCACTCACTTATGCTATACCAGAATAAAAGTATGTTTTTATATTAATATATTTAAGCTGGGAACATTTTAAATGTTAGTTTTATTTTATTGTAAATTGATCGTGTTTTATGCCTGACATAATTTTTGTAATAATATATTCAGCGCATTTTAATTGATATAAACTCTAGTACAGCGATTCCCAATATTTGCGACGCACTTATAAGTTAAGTTAGATGTTAGCCCTAGTGTCAATGGGGGGCTGAGTTCCAGTTTCAAATAGGATTAATGGGACTGACAATCGGGACTCATCAATGGGGGAGGGGAAGAAATGAAGCCCTGCGACACCGTATGACGTATGTATCACTTAAATGCCTATTATTGTCTTCCAGGTTCATACCACGGTGAAGGTGCCGGTGCTGGCGCTGGCGCTGGCGGTCCCTCTGCTCAGTACGGTGCACCTTCCAGAGGCTTCGGCGGCCGCGGCTCCGGCTTTGGAGGCCAGGCTTCAGGCTTCGGAGGACAATCAGCGTTCGGAGGACGAGGATCAGGCTTCGGCGGACAAGGATCNNGGCCAGGGATCAGGATTCGGCGCCCCATCCCGCCAATACTTAGCACCCAATACCGGCCGCGGATCCGGTAACGGTAACTACAACGCCCAAACCGGATACCGTTACTAAATACCGGTAGATACCGAAAATGAATCGAGCCGACCACCGACACATACAGCTCTGCTCATTTTTAGGTTCTACTGATTATACCACGAATTTTGACACTTTTTGGTTTTCTTGCAAGTTAATTAATTTAGATTTGCAATCTAGATTATAGATTATATTTATATATATACTTTAAAAAAGTAACTCTGATATCTTTTAGCTTATAATATTTATAAGCTTGGGATCTTTGCAATTCATAATTAATCCATGTGTTATATTTGCAAACCATTGTTAAGATTACCATAGATACCGACTTGCTGCATGAAATGCTGATTCATTTTTATTACCTTTTTATCTTATAACCAATGATATTAAATAACTATAGATATGTTACTAGCATGCTAATGCTGAGATTTCAAGCAATGTATATCCACACTCCCTTGATTACGTAACGATTGTTGACAGAACTTTACAAGGCAACTGTGGTTATGACAGAAAGCTTTAAAATGCCTTAGTGTTTAGAAAAAGCACGAACCATTTTGCAAATGAAAATGTCATTGATGGTCGCATTTTCCACGGTAGTTATGTATGCATGTAACATATCTATACATTATTATATATCATTACTTATAACAACATATTTAAAGTAACAAAACCTGTACAAGTGTCACAATTCACTTTGAATACTTACAACGGCGATACTTTTAACGTTAAACGACAAAGCTGTGAACCGTTCTTGTGATACGGTAAACCGAATTTCCCTCGGATTAACCGGTAATTCCCCTATCTCCCGTCCCTTTCACTCTTCATTAATGATCTCAATCATAACATCTCCCCTCTCACTTCCTCTTGTGTAAAATTGTTCTAGTTTAAGTATAGTTACTTGGCATGTAAATGGACAGTACTAGATATAAGTACGACGATGGACTAAAAATATAAAAATGATAGCTTATAATTGTAAATATGAATAAATAAATGTTTTATAGCAATGTTTTGTTTAATTTTTACCTGTTACATATAAATAATTAAATTTTCCTGGACATGGATAACTGATAGACATGCTTAAACATATATTTTTTTTAAATACATACATACTATGTATTTACCACACAATAGAAAATTATAATGTTAATCACATCACAGTGTTATGCCAATTGCAATGGTTTTAAAATGTTCAACAAAATAAAAAAATGAAAGATAATTGAGGTATCTCACAAGAATATAATAGATTTTTTTTATCTATATCTATTTTTTCTGTCGCTTAGTTATGTGTCTGTTTATTTTGGGTTTCTTAAAACACCTATTGTTCCATGTTTCCATAACAGAAACTATCCGAATATATTCCTAATCCGGTTTTTTAATTACATATTTCTTTATCCTTATACAATCCATATCTAATATGTCATGTCTATAACATTCCTGGTTCATATATAATCTTTCTTTTAATAACGATTATGCAACATTAAACTTAGCAGGATTTTCGTTGAAAGAATTGATTGACAAGTACATTGAAATAATAACCTAGAAATAGTCAATCTCAATCAGATATCTAGCTCTATGTAGAGAGAAACGATGATTCATCATAAATTAAAAGTCAGGCTTTATAATTAAGACTAGCTGTTCTCACGCATTCTCATTCCCGTAACATCATATTGTATAGCCTACCACCCACATTCTTATACGTTCCTCGAGCATTCCTCGACTTCACTCAACCTCTGTCAACGAAAATTTACATTCTGAGTCTCTACTAACTCACGTTATGAAAATTTCGGAGAAGAAAATTTAACAACTCCATTCGTTCGATTAAAATTAAGGTAACTTCTTAGAATACGGGTGTACGTCACTCGGCAAAGATGCAGCTTTCCCCTCTGCACAAGATGCGATGAGCCTATATTCTTATCCCATTCCTCTCCCATCCTGTTTACTACTCTCCCAGTTTCCCATCATTAACCCTCTTCTTATCTCCTCCCCTTCCTTCAAGCAAGGCATTTGCGACACTTTGATGTTGAAGATGTTCATGGGCTGCGATCAGCCATTTAACGTCAGGTAAACCGCATGTTTCGATTGCCTTCTGTAACATAAAAAGTATAAGGATATGAGTACCTCTAAACTAAACGTTAAACGCTGTTTAGTTTTTTATTTTAATAGTGACAATAAGAAATCTGTTTTTCACTAAACACTTGATGACAAGAACCCATTAAGTACTTTCTTGTGTTTGTTTTAACGCGAGTATTATTTTATTTTTTTCTTCTTTAGAAAACTTACGGCTAGAAATATACTAAATTTTACATTTTAGGTACAAATAGAGCCAATTATAAGTCTTCACATATACAACTTGATATTGAATAAAAATACCTTTTAAAGGATTTAAAACGCGGTACAAACCTATAAATATTAAGCAGCGCTCCATTACTTCATACACGTATTAGTTTTCTACTTTTTCATAATATATAGCTTATTTTTATCAGGGATAGTGTAGTATTTTAAAGAAAAAGTATTTTTAAAATCCTTAAAATACTTTTAGTCTTTTGCAAACAAACATGTTAATCATGTAGAAAGATAATGGAAGATATTCTATCAAGAAAGGTAAACAGAAACTACAGGTCGATTCTAACGCAATACTGACCTAATCATCAGACACTGTATCATTTAAAATGCCTAATTTAGGATTATCTTCGATAACTAGGTAAGTTTGTAATACGTGCTTCGTCTCCGTTTGTTGGTGAGGTTATATAAAAGTAGTCTTTATATACATATAGTATATGTATATCCGAATCTTGATGGGTACGGAAGGACTAATTTTAGCATGAATGAAATAATAAGTTGTCTCCCATTTTTTTCTTTTCACCTTTAATTGCACTGTGGTAATAGTCATAATCGAGATTTTCGGGCGATTGTTTACTTTTTTGTATGCAAGTATGGAAAACTTACTATAACTTGAGTATCGATCTTAGTTAAAGCGAAGTATCGTATTAAATGAAAGATTTTAAGGTAGTTCGGAGAGCCACTTGATAGTTAATGATCTGTATTAATTTCGAAAAAAATTAAATTAGGTTGACACGAATAAGTCTATTACGAGATTTTTCTTAATTGAAATATCTTAATTCATAAACAAGAAAAGATGAGTAAAATCTTGAATATACCTGTCATACTAGGACTATAATAAATCAAAAATGAGGAAGCAGTTACAACATATTTCTCTAATAACATAGAAATTATAAAATAGTCATTCCATGTTGCTATCCAATTATAATTTATTCTAAACAAGATTAAATCATAATTGTTACGTACATAATTCTTCTATGGGATGAGATACATATTTAATACCATAGTCGTCGCATCCTTATAAAATAATGAAATAGTTGTATCAAATTGAATACAAGCTTCTTGAAAGATGGACATATTAGACCGAAATGTTTGAGATTCATTTTATGGAGTTATGTCTTAACTTTATGGTTTCGATAAATTGTATTTTATAGCTTCAAGTCAATTACTTTTTAGGTAGATGTCCTTTCTTTTAAGTAAATTGAATATGACAGATAGATGGATTAGACATTTATTCAGGAAAAAAGGTACAAACAGTAGAGACAGATTAACATTAACACATACACAAGAAAAAGAAAGAAAGAAACATAAAACACTTAAATATAACAAAGGAAGCAATGTATTGTGCAGTGTACTACATATAATAATATGGAAGTATTATAATATGTAATTCACTCTCTCAACTTTTCTTTCTTTTTCATTTGCAAATCCTCACCTGGTGGAGGCTTTTTATTTTGTTTTGTTATGTTAACTGATAAAAAAAGAGTTAGTATATCTATCTATCTATCCATCTCATTTAGAGCGAATAATTAATATTTTATAAGAGGAATTTGAAAGAAGTAAGAAATTATTTCCCGTTTTTATTTTGGAGTTAAAATTGTAGGAATTAAAATACATAAGGTATTGTGCAGTGTATTGTAAAGTGTCTAGTAGTAAAAAATAACGTGTAATTTTTGACGAAGTACAAACAAACAAACAACAAACAAAATACTTTATTGTGCACCATAAAAAATAAAAATTACACAGTTAAAAGTAAAATAACTGACGGGCACAAACAGGCGGTCTTATCGCTAAAGCAGCGATCTCTGCCAGACAACCTGGTGGGTAAGGACACAAAATTGGTAGAGATGTAAAGGTAGGTGGTGCAAAAACTATAGACATAAAAATAAAATAATAATAATATTAATAGTGCATACATATATAAATACAACATACACATATATAGAAGTATCAAATAAATATGATAAAAATAGTGATCATAATTTTTTTCATTAGGTCTACCTAATATTTATAAGTAGTTTTATTTTCATTACAAGTAGTGCCTATCAAAATGAATGTGGACGTGAGTTTTAACACATTGTATAAAAAAACAAAACAAACACACCCAATTTACTTCACTACTGCATTCAATTCCATAAAAGGCCCTTTGTAGCCACAAAAAAGGGTCACATGAAATATCTATTCAGTTCAAACGAAGATCTGACCTTTGAAGTCTCATAAATAGTCATTAAACTCATCTCAACTGTTTATGGTGTGGGTTTTTGCGATAGCTACGTTTGGTGTGGTCTGACATACCGGCGATGGCACTTAGGGTTTCGATACATTTAATCGCAAGTTACCACATTCGATGCGGAATCGTTTTCGAAGTAATTTTTAGCTGGTGCTAAGGAGACCAAAAACATCTCTAAACTATGCTATCCGTTTGTGCGTAGACCTCGGTCTTATTACAAAACAGGGTCTAAGTAAGTCAGGTTTAAACCTGGACTAAATAATTATTTAAATGAGCAATTAAACAATAACATTATTTTTTGTACCGTTAAAAATATACATCTTATCCCATTTTTCAACATTAATAAAGGGAGAAAAGCGTATACTCTTAACGTATAGATTAAGACGTTAAAACACTCAATAAATTCTCAAAAACCTTCAAAAACTATAGACATGCGCATATATCACCGGTCCTGCGACCGTAATTTTTTAAACTTTTGTTGTGCGCCTATAAAAAATACAGAAATTAGTAGCCCACGCGTGCGAAGCCGCGGAAAGCTAGTCTGTAATAAAGTAGTTGTTCAACTTAAGTATTATAAAATATTTTGAAAATAGTAACATTTCTAAGTTTTATTTCAAAGAGAAAAAAGTTTATTAACATCAAAATGCCACAGATGCCTTGCCGGCTTAGAGGAAGGGAAGTGGATAAGGAGAGGATTAATGAAAGGAAGTTGGGAGAGGAGTAGAAGAGGAATTGGATAGGAATACAGACCCGTGATATAATTGATTCAAACATTTATTTCTTTACAATACCTAGCTAATCTTATGATTTGGTTTTCAGCACATCAATAACTGCAACGTACGATAATATGTCCATACGATCAAATGTAGTTAGTCCCAACTATTAGCAGATGCTACACCAGTCAAGTTTTTTCACCATATTAAGGTTATAAGAATCAATTGACGAATTTAATTACAAATCCCATATGAATGAAACATTAAATTCATTTGGAATATGATAAATATTTATTACTGAGAATGTAAATAGTTTTTAATCTAACATGTTATTTGATTGCAATGTGGGAACTAAATTAACATTTATTTTTGTGAATTATTTTAGTATTGACTTCCATTTACAATTGAAATATGTATTACATTTTAAATCCTGCTAATATAAAACTGCGAAAGCTTCTTGGTATGGATGTATGTATGATTGTTATACTTTAATATAAAGATAAGGATCCAGAATAACATATAGGCCGTTTTTCACCTGCGTATATCTATGTTCCCGTGGGATTTGATCAAAATCCTTTCTTAGCGGATGCCTACGTCATAACATTTTTTTTTATGTTAAAGCAGGCAAGCGGGGCATGCGGTTCACCTGATGTTAAGCGACTGACCGCAGTCCATGAACATCTGCAACATAAGAGTGTCGCAGATGCCTTGCCGGCTTGGAGGAAAGAGAGGGGATTAAAGAGGATTAATGATAGGAAGATGGGAGAAGAGTAGAACAGGATGGGAGAGGGATGGGGTGCAAATACGGGCATCCGGGCACCAATTCACCGTACGAAACACAGTGTGCTGCTTCACGCCGGTCTTCTGCTGGGGACTGGTAATAGCACCGGTGCGAGCTTGGCCCAATTGTGCAATGCTCGACTCCTACTCTTAATCATCTACCTGCATGCCAAATTTCATCAGCCCGATCCTTCCCGCAGTTTGGACTGTGTGTTGATAGATCACTATATCAGTCAGTCAGTCAGTTAGTTTTATGTATATTTTTCTTCACCAGGTGCATCACGATAGCCGTTTAGACCTAGGTCACCCATATACGCCTTATAAGAATTACGCCTAGGCATCCTAAGAATTACGTGTATTTCGTAAATCGTAAATCAAAGATGACTGTTACCAATTAGCGTACTATTTTAATGATCTATTGATTTCTGAGAATAAAACGTTCAAGATTTTAGGTATGGCAGTCATTTTAGGAGAATTAAATAAAATGTCTAATAATTTTATGACGGCATGTTGCTTCTACCTTTTAATGCGGTAAACTAATTTTAAAATTAATAACAAACTAATTATTGAAAGTCAAACTAAGTTCAATAATTTCTTTTGGTTTTGTAAAATATTTACCTTTAAACATTTATATACCTAAACATCTAAACCTAAAAATAATCGCGATCCTAATGAGGTGGAAAATACAAAGATTTTTTTAAATATTTCAGAATAAATAATGTTAATTTCAAAAATTAAAATGATATCCTGTATGAAATTGGGATGAACGAGATTCACTGCCTCGTTGGTTCAGTGGTTAACACTTAAGTATGACAATCAAGAGGCCACGGATTTGATACCCGGAGACTCATTTGACGCCCCAGAGGTTATGGGTAACATTTTAAAGTAAGTTAAAAAAGAAAAAAATAGAACAGAAAAAATCCACCAACAGATCCGCGTGGCTTTGCTCCCGTAGCATAATATTATATATAGATTAAAGTTATTTATAAAGACGAGCGTGTAATTAAAATACTTATAATTAAAGTCATAATATCAATTTTTATAACAACTATGTTAATTTTGTAGTCTACGCGTGCGAAGCCGCGGGCAAAAGCTAGTATAGCTATATAAGCTATAAATATAACCTTTGTTACTCATGGATAATGTAGCTTTCGAATGGTGAAAGAATTTTTAAAATCGATGTAGTAGTTTTAGTTTAACTTTAATCGTTAACTACAACCACAGATAATATAATACTATACTAGTACTACAACAAAGTTTTCCTCTGTATAATATTAGTATGGATAACCGTATTACACGAGACTTCACGACCAAAACTCTAAAATAACAACAAAATCCTCTAAAATATTCATATTTATATACAAATTCAAAACCAGTTTAATCAAATTAAAATGTTGTACAGAATCTGTATCACGAATTGGCCATTGATTTAATGAAGTAACGTCTAAATAGAGGTTAATACATGCTTGTTACAAAAATAACGTGACTGTAATGAGCCTTCTAAATTGTAATATGAACTTAATGTTCCTACTATCATATGAGTGAGCCTTGGTTATAAAAATCCATGTTTGAAAATTTGTTGAAGTTGTTCAACAAATTTTCAAACTGGTGGTTAAGATGTACAATAATTTGCATAAACACGTAGTTAAATTTTTAATCCAATGTAAATAAACGAAGTCGTGATTTTGATAATATTTAGTTTATTACTAAATTCGGGAATTTTATAATAAAAAAATTCAAGTTCAAATTTTGTTTGTGAGGTTTCAAAATAGTTCACAAAAAGGCTATGTTGTTCAATTTAAAGGAATTTTACTTGTGAAATGTGATTATTACAGATTATACTATTAGCTTCAAAAATGATTACTGCCATAACTACTTAAAATGAACAGCACCGAACCGCTGTTACGAATCATGAGCAAAAATGTTTACGTTGTTTTTGCAGCTCATAATAAAAAGGCGTATTGTTTCTTTATGATTTTTTTTGAGAATTTCATTAAAATGTAAGACTTCTCTCTTTACCAAATTATTAACCCAAAGACCTGGTAAATATTTCTTTATAATTTTCTTAACTAATAATTGAATTTAATGTATATAATTTTTTTATGAAAATCTTCAACGTTGTAACCTGTAATTTTACTTGAGATTTTAACGACGCAGAAATGCATTCTATAGACGTTTTTTTGAACGTAAACCATTTAGATAAAAACAAATTCTGAAATATTGCATTTTTGTACTCAAAAATTTAAAAAAAATTGCCACGTAATAATATTTCCAGCTAAAAGAAAAAAAAACAGACAAGAATTATCATTTAGTTCGGCATATTAGCAGATACCTAATTTATTATTTACCTTTTTTATAATACCAGTTACCGTTCGCAGCGTAATGGGAATACATTTGTTTAAATCCATGATACACCTTTGTGCCGATTACAACCTACCTGAAACATTCATTTTAGTTAACAACTAGCTTTTGCCCGCGGCTTCGCACGCGTAGACTACAAAATTAACATAGTTGTTATAAAAATGATATTATGACTTTAATTATAAGTATTTTAATTACACGCTCGTCTGTATAATTTTAAAATTCAATCGGAACCAATATTTTATATCAATGTTTTCTAAAAACTTAACAGTAACTTAATAGTCTCTAGGTCAGACAATTTCTAATACTCATACAATAAATCAACTAAAAAAAAAATAAAAATCTGAGATATATCTACCTAAACAAAATATGTATGTAGGTGCAATCTTTGCCGATTCCATCCTCCCTATGTTCCCTAAAGAAATAATAGAACGAAAGTGAGACTTATGACAAAACAAAAAAAATATTCGCGCACGCCCCCAGCCACAGGCAAAAATTTCCCCAATATATTCAATGTACAAATTCGGACTTGCTACGATTTTATTATATGTATTGATGACAAAACTGAATTTTAAATTAATATATTATCACAATAATAATGTGGTTATTTTTTTGCGTTACATTATAAAATGATATTGCTAAATGTACATTAACATTCTATTGAGTTGTATTAGTTACAGCTTTTATTGTAAAAGCTCTTAACTCTAGTTTGAATCATCATATTACTTTAAGAGCAGATTACATAAAAAATGAAGGTTTATAAATAAATTAGTAAAAAAGCTTTTAAGTCCACGAGGCAATTAAAAAAACAATCCCTTTACTTTAATAATGTGTTATAATAAAGTTGAAGGTCTACTTATGATTATATGAAAGTGATACTTACGCATGCTTTATTATACATATTAAGCATCATTAGAAAATATTTCATGTACCTTATTACCGAAATAGGGCATAGGGCAGATTGTTTTTTTTTTGCAAAAAAGCAATTTTAGTGGTTGCGCGTAAAGAGTTTATTTTTAAAAGAATGAAAAAATTAAGAAATACTATTTATTGCTATAGTTCTGAATCTAACTTAAAATTATTCCAAAAATTAAAAACTGGTAATTGGCAACCTCAGCGTATGCTGCTAATGGTTCGAGCAGCGCTGATTTTCAGGCTGGCCCAGGACATTCGTACTTCGTGTAACTCATTTGTAGTAATGATTAATTAGAAATTAAATAAAGTACTTATTTAACGGGTTAAAATAAGATATGTGCCTGATCTCTCTCCAGTTATGTCATTCTTCCATCCTACTGGGTTATGAGAATAAACAATATAGAGTTCACCTCTGCTCTTATTTCTCATTCGTGAAAGTCCTTTTTTAAAGGAAGTTAAATCGGTCAAGTCTGCTATTTTTTATAAGACGACCCGATTGGCGCAGTGGCTACAGTCTATTGCGCCGGAGGGTGTGGGTTCGATCCCCACGAGTAGAAAGTTATAATGTGATGAACATTATAATTTTCTACTATCTGGGTGCTCATTTATCTATAGTATACATGAATTTACAAAAAAATTGCTCATGTATTTCTATCAGTTATCTAGTCCTCAAAGTACAAGCTTTGCTTAATTTGGGACTATAATATGGCGCTGTGTTAAATGTCCAAGAATATTTATTTATTTCATAGAGCTTCTAAGTTCCCAGGCGAATCCAGTTTCCACTTCTACCCTCAAATTCCTCAGATTTAAGATAAGCCTCGGTAGTTAAATCGGTTCCAAATTGGATGGGTTCAAAGCACATCACCGACGAATCTCTGTTGTATCAGATAGCCGCAGTTGATGCAATTGTCATTGAACTAGAATTATACATGAAACTATTCGGATTGAACACATTATGTAAATGTATATGACGTTCTTAAAGCGCCTCGAAAGAAGCCAATTTGGAAAATAAACGTTTTGACTTTGACTTTGACTTTGAACTTGTAGTTATTATATTAAACGCTGTTATAATCTATTCTAATATTATAAAGCAATAGAAGAGTTTGTTTGTTTGAACGCGCTAATCTCAGAAACTACTGAATGAATGAATGAATATTCTTTATTATACACACACCAACCATCTCTTCCAGGCAACCATAATGCTAAACAGAGAGGTTAAATAAGAGAAACATTGTAGGCGGTGTAGATCTAAAGATATATCAAAATAAAATTATTATATTATTTACTACTGGTCCGATTCGAAAAATTTATTTAGTGTTAGATAGCCCATTTATCGAGGAAGGCTATAGGCTATCATCCCGATATTCCCACAGGAGTGAAGCCCTGGGGCGCAACTAGTTTACTAATATGCTTGATAGAATTTATGTATATCTTGATGGAAAAGCATTTTAAAAAATATGAATTGCTACCTGACGATGATTTTTCGAAACCGGTTGTAGATTAAGTAAAGTTTATTAATAAATGTAGAAAAAGTGTGAAAAATACTTTAATTCTTTATTTTTTTAAATTACTTATAGGAACATTAACGCATTCAATGTAGTTTTTAAGATTGTAAAATATTTTATATCACACTTACTTCTGGCGGCTACTCCCCATTAAATCTGGGGTCTATCCTAACAATATTAAAAGTTTGTGAGGATGTATGTATGTGTTTTGTTAGTCTTTTACGCAAAAAGTACTGAACCGATTATGATGAAATTTGGCATACATAAAGGCTACTTCTAATCCCGGAAGTGATCACCGCAGGCAATGGATATCACTTGTACCTACAGATTCACTCTCGGTTTTATTTATTTATTTATTTGCTTGAACATGAGTACTTAAAGGTGGCAAACAATAATAGGAGTCACATACATGTTCTGCCCGATAAAGGGCGTGCATAATTATAAGTAGTATACATTTGAACATACGATACAATATACACACAAGTTTTAAGTTCAATTATACATTGTTATTCATACATTAGAATAAAAAAATACATTACATTTGAAAATTAAAACTAACCATTTATAAAGGATTTTTTTTAATTTATTGATAGTCAAACACTTGATTTCCATTGGTATACCATTATATATTTTAGATTTGAGATTTTGATTGTGCGGGATAAGGTAAAATATTACGAAAATAGGTAATGCAGTCATTAAGTATCACATTTAACTATATATTGAACACTTAACTCACAGTCTCACGTCGATT